>VMDR010029850.1:0-12587 GCA_007922815.1 Macrotus californicus
AAAACAAAAAGTATACACTGCTTACACTGCTACAAACTAATTGGGACAGGGTCTCTCCTTTGATTTATTTAAAAGATAGAAAGAAATAAAATATATTTTATAAGATGAAATTCTGTGAGGATTGATTGCAATTAGAATAAATAATACACCAGCTTTACTTAATAAAATAAGTCTTAAATATTTTATTTAATATCACCAAGTCTGAAATAAATTAAATAAAAGTCTCATCAGTGAGTTTTATCTAAGTATCATAAAAAATTTGGTAGCACCAAAACAATTATCAGTTGCATTTTAAAAAGCCAGCACCAATAAACTTTACTGCTTTGGCTTTTCAAAGAAGCTTTTCTTTTCAGCTAATGACTTATCCTAGAAATAAATAATAAAAATAGCTAGAAAGATTTTTTTATGCTTAAATGTTTGAAATAGCTGTTTTTAGAGTTCAGTATTTCTTATTAATGTTTTCCTTGCTTTGCTCTTAAAGTACTCTCCTTATTTGCACATATTCATTGATAATAGCTGGGGGTATGGAAGAGGCACAGTCCTTACATGAAAATTATCATTAGTTCCACCACCCCATTCTACCATATATCTGCATTAAAAACTTCCAAATATGGGCAAAAATATCATATTCCTAAAACACTTTTCATCTATAACATAAATAGAGATGACAGAGAAAATCCTCGTGGGTTGTGGTAACTTGATTAATCACTGAAACTCAAAATGTATACCATTTATGTGTGTGCCTTTATTTTGTAAAGTAAGAGAAGGGCCATTATAAACTCAGGAAAATTCTCACAAATTAATTTTTGGAAAGAGTTGGAAGTGAAGAATTTGAAAATTTATCCCTTTTTAATTAAACCATATTTTTGTATCCCCTAGAAAGTTTTCACATCTCTAAGAGGTAGCCTACCCCAGTTCAAAGATTATTGATAAGTGTTTTTTTAATGTAATAAAATGTATACTGCTGTGGTGATCTGACATCCTAAAATAAATCACTGACATTTTTTTGTGATAAGATCTCCTTAGAAGATCTACTCATCTAAATTCTTATATAGGATTTCTTCATAATATAGCACATTAATTCTGTTCCCTAGAATTCTGCTTCTAACTGGCTTTTATGGAGAGCTGCTCAATTACTCATCCACTCTGAGAAGGAAGTTGTGGCTCATTTAGTCAAGTATTTTACTTTCAGTCTAGGGGAGAACTAGCTTAGAAAATATATAAGTATGTTACTCAGTTATGCTCCAGAAATGGTGTCAAGGAATGCCTCCTTCAAACTGTAATTCTTGAATATTCTCAGGTCTCTGATACAGTATTTTCCCAGATGAATTATTAATTCATCTTATAAATGATAAGAACATTGTGCTATATTTTTTACTTCTCACTAGACATATTAGAATGCTTAACAAGCCATCTTTATGTACTTTTACTGCTCATTTGCACCTCCACTGGATGATAGTAGAAGCTCTTATGCATTGAGCACTAATATAGTTTATCAGATATTGCAAAGAAAGAGACTAAAGGGACAAAGATTCAGATTATAAACAGGGTCTGCCTTCTTTCTTCCCAATTCAAACTAAACTGACCAAGGAAAAGTTAAGTTGGTGCTTAAAGCTAAGAAAAGAATGCCATGTGCTACAAATATTCAAAATATTTAGATTTATAAACTAAAGGAGGACACTCAAGGAAGCTTGCCATTTACTTACACACACACACACACAACACACACACATAGAAATCCAGCATTGCCTTATGAGAATAAAGAAAGGCACCCTGACCCACAACCTAGGTATGTGCCCTGACTAGGGATTGAACCTGCCACCTTTTGGTGTATGGGACAATGCTCCTACCAATTGAGCCACCTAGCCAGGGAAACTGTTTTCTGCTTTTAATTGCAATAAAAACTATCATAAATCTAGGAATAAAACTAATAAAAAACATAAACATCTTTAAGAAAAAATAACTAGAAAACTTTAAAGAACAATATAAAAGACCCAGGATTCCAGGAAGATAACAGCATGGAGCAGTGGTGACATAGTTTTTAAATACTACTGAACATAAAAACAGAAAGAGCAATTAAATGTAAAAATCAAAATCCTATGAATATTTAACACAAGAAAACTGGGTGACAAAGTATTTCCAGAAAACCCTCATACAAAACAGGTGAAAAAATACCTTAAAACTTGCAGAATTTGGCATCTGTGAAAATAAAAACAGAAGGAAAAAATAAACATCTGATGGACTTGAGAACCAAAGTAAACAACAGGCATTCAATGGAAATCACTGAGTCAATTACAATCCAATAGCGGATGATACAGAGGTGAAAAGTGCTGGAGCTGAGTAGCCCCATGAAATTGAGCCTCCAAGAATGTCCCATACTAAGGAGAAACTAATGACAGTGAAATTAAAAATGAGTAGGATAAGAAAAACAGAGAAGAAAGAGAAGGTCCAGGTAAAAGTAGAGAATGGGGTTTCCAGTTATGACTTAGTGGTGGGCGCAGCAAATCCTCTCCCCAAGAGTAACTAACCATAAAGCTGGAAATTTTTACAAAAATAACCTTTCAACACTCTGGAAGTCAACCAAACGTATCTGACAGTCTGAGAAGCATCTGTGCTTGCAACACTGCTAAACTTCAGATAAGAACAGGGAATGTGTAATGTTCTTGTTTGAGGCTGCTCCTACCACATCCCCCATCTTGGTCTATGTGGAGGTTCCACCAGGTGGGGCAGGCCATAAAGACTAGAAGCTTCTCTGCTACCTCCAGAGGGGGCTCACTTGATTTGGAATGGTGGATGATGCCCATGCCAAGTGGCACTTCTTATGGGAGTGACTTCCCAAAGGCTGTCCAGCAGGAGAGGGCCAATAGCTTGACTCTACTTGCCTAAGGTTTCAGTCCTGGTTGGGGCCAAGCATGCAACTGAACTAGTTCAGAGGCTCTTATAAGGGTCCACAGTACTTCAGATGTCCAAGAACAAAGTTAGGCTTTTGTCAAAATTCATGCCTGACCCTTAACAATAATAAACCAAAAATGCTACTATCAGGGAAGGAGGACTCTGAGAGGTCATGGTCATATCTGGACTTGTATAACCTACAGCTTCTTACATACCTGTTCTCTAGTATATCAAAAAAGAAAATTAACTAGTCAGAGGCAGGGCAGAATCAAATCGAATCATTCCTAGACAAATAAATACTGAAAGAATTAAATGCAAGCATACCTGCCTTACAAAAAATAGTAAAGAAAGTCTTCCAGGCTGAAAGGAAGTGACACCAGACTATAATTCAAATCCATCGGAAGAAATTTATAGCAGTAAAATGGAAATTTTGTGAACTAATATAAAAGACTCAAAATATGGTTTTTCACATATGATTATGTTTCTGACAAAGAAATTAAATTCAAAACTGATGAGTTTAGTTCATTACATTTATTGAGATTATTTATATTTTTGGACTTGTTTCTAGAATCTTGCCTTGTGATATTTGTCTAGGTTGTCTTTACTGTTTCTACCATTTTTAGCCTGTTTCTACTTTTTTCTTGTCCTTTTTGGCCGGAGGGGAAGATTATGATTTTTATACTAGAAATTATACACTCTATTTTTTTAGTGGTACCCTTCAGATTTTATCAGGTGTGCATAACAAAGTCTAGACTAAGACACTATCTTAGCTTTTTGAATTAGGGAAAAGGCTAAGATACTCAAAGATACAGTGACTCAAAGAAAAGTGTCTTTTTTTTTTTCACATAATAGTCCTGAAGTGAACAGTCCAGGTTAATACAGTGGCTCCGCTCCATGAGATCACATAGGGCCTTAGCCTGCTTCCATATCACTGTATTGCCATCTGCTAGTATGTTGTCCTCATCTGCACAAAGGCAGATTGCTGCCACATTTATATCCCATAGGAAGGGGAAAGAGAAAATCCAGTACAAGCAATTTTCTTTAAAACCAATGAGGCAGAAGTTGCACATGGCACTTCTGTCCCATATCAAGAAGTTAGTAACATGACAATATAGTGCTGCAACTCTGACTTGGAAATATAGTCTCTTGCTGGTAAGGCCAAGTACTTAGAAAGAAGGGAGAATAGATTTTGGGGGGTACAACTAGGAGTCCAGCCATCTAAATACCTATGTCTACTTTCTTACCATACACGGAAAAGACTTAATGCCTCTCTTTGGAGTATAATTCAAAATCTCATCTAGTCCAAAGTCCATATTCTCCCCATTCATTTCATATGAGTTTGCTCATAATCCTGGATGTAATATATTAATAGTCAAGTTATATAAACCTGAATCCTTACATACAATGATGGAAGAAGACCTTTTAGATAAAGAAAGGGAGGACAAAAGATAAAGGAAGAATAAAAAGTACAGACTGGTCACTTGCCCATAGACAGAAAGAAAATCATGCTGCAAAGGAATTATAAAGAACCCTCTGGTTGGTAGTAAAAGAGGGCTCCTTGTTTACACATTGGGTCTCATATCTTAGAAGAATTCCTTTATCATCTACAGCCTCTGACTTTGTCTTCACTGTTCATTTCTCCTGTGGCCATATCTGATTTTGGAGAGAATATAGGTATGGTAGAGTGGATACGGGGGAGTGTACTGTTTTAATATCCCACTTCTTTGCTAGAGTAGGTTTGATAGCCTGTGGATTGCTCTAAGGATTGAACAACCAATACTTTTCAGAAGATCTTAGTTATAGACTCATTGGCAATAGAATTCTCAAAACACTTTAGTAGGCTTTGGTTCTATTTATTTCCTATTTGTTTATATGTTACCATATCAAATATTTTTGTGTTGTTTTTTGCTTTCCTGAACAAAGTTTTTAAACCAGCCTTTTCCCTGACTTCTTGGCTCCCTCTCTCCCTCTTTCTCCTTTTAATGACAGTGACTTTGAGGCTATTTGAACAACAGTTTTACGTGGGAAAACAACATCCTTAATTTGATCTTGTTAAAGGATTGCCTTTTTTCTTTTAGGAAGCTTTAGGGAAAGTTTTTGATTCATAGTTTTATTTCATGCTATTTCTTATAATATGTTACTAAAAGCAATAGGGAATGTGTGTTGGCTGCTCTTGCTGCTTTTAGAAAGGTATTATAAGAAAAAGATGAGCTAAGGCAAGAATATGCCAATTTGCAAGCAGAGAAGGAAGAGGATAGATAATCCAGAAATTTGAGCCTCACAGGCTGGAGGAGCCAACCACTTCTATACCCCAAACAACGCAAGAGCTACTGCCTCACTGCTAAGCTCTGAATTTGCTAAGCCAAATGCCCCATATTTAAGGTTTCTGTGATTGTTGCACACCAGTTCCAGTGACTGATTTAGGTAAGAGGAAGCTACTCTAAAAAAGACATCTAAAAATACAAAGGGTTAATGTAAATTTCTACATCATAAAATGGTCCCAAGATATAGTCAGGTTAGCATTATCACTTTGCTCTACTTAGTCATTCAGGAACCCAGAAGATTCTATTTTGTTGCTCCATATGGAGAGCAGGACCAACAAAATGACATTGGTCCATCAAGATAGCATAAAGTATATAAAACAAAGAGGAGTCACTCACGTCAATCAAGATGACTGCCAGTCAACCATGACACTTTGGTTCAAGAGGGAAATACCTAAGATATCTATACACATGACCAGAACAGCTGTGTCTGCAGAGCAGGACCACTCACAGACAGGCTCCTGGGGAAATTCCCCACTTGCCATCAGGATGCCAAGGCACTTATTAAGAGATCCAGAAGGGTGGAGTACACCACTTTCAAGGGTATAATTGAGGCAGGCTCCAGACCACTGCTGAGACAGATGAGTGATGCTCCACACCATGCTGATCTCCCTTGGCATCAGTTGCCAGAGGCTCTGCCCTGGTGGACTGAGGACTTCGTCTGCCCTGCTGCCCACCTAGCTCCAGAGATTCTTCCTTGCGAGATGCTGATAGTTCCCTTGCTCACTGTGCCATCTCCTGGACCCACAGACTGAGACTCTGGGACTCAGATTCACTATCCCAGAATTCTCTTGTGTGATATTATTACTGACTCTTTCTGAGTGATTAGTATTGTTATTAGGTTATTATGGATTTGGATTAAATCTGCATTAATAAAAGCTGAGTTAATAAAAGCTGCATTAATAAAACCCGAGTAAATAGCACAATCACCTGTGTTGGCTCTGTTATTTCTTGGTGCCAGCGTCACCTGTAGGACTGGTAGTTGTACAGGCGGCTCAGCACTTTCAGTTCTTAAGGCCTAATCAGATGATCAGAGCGGAGGCTGAAGGCTGACTTATAGGAAAGAATATATCATGAACATACGATCGCAACACTCCACCATCTTCTAAGTCTGTATCTGTATGGTCAAAGCTAAGTCTCTATATTGACTATGTTGCAAAGATCAGAAAGGAGGATGAGAAGTTCAAGATAAGCAATTTCCTTTTAAGCAAGTAAGGTGTACCCATGATTCCAATTCATATTACATTGGTGATAACATGGCCAACCTAGTTGTATGGGAAGCAGGGAACCATGGTCTCTGACTGAACAGCCATTTGCCCAAGCAGGGCAGGGCATCAGATTTTGGGAGGGACACCACGCCTATAAATCCTTGCCTCTCAAATACAAAAGATCTTAGAATACTTTAACTATGGTAAGCCCTCTTTCAATTTTTATGCTTTTGCTCAGATTTTTATTTTTGTGTTTTGAAGCCCCCACATAATAAGTAGACGATATTATTATTTTTACACAGATGTTTGTGTAGATTTATTTACACGTTTACCAATTTATATTCAACTTTTATAGTAAATATAACAAATCATCATAAGTTCAGCAGCTTAAAGCAGTACTCACTCATTAGCAGGCAGTTCTGTAGGTCAGAAGTCTGGTGAGGCGTGGAGGAGTTCTCTTCTAAGAGTATCTCGAGGCTGATATCAAGTTGTCAACCACACTGAATTCTTATCAGAAGGCTTCGGGGAAAAATCCTCTTCTGAATTCATTCTTTTTGTTGGCAGAACTTGATTCCTTGGAGTTGTACAACTGAAGTGGTCCCCACTGCATTGATCACCATCATCCATGGGCCACTCTCACCTCTTTCCACTTGGCCTCTACAGGCAGTTCACAGCAAGGATATATGCTTTTCAGGCCATTGAATGTCTCTTTGACTTCCTCTTCTATAACCGGCTGGAAAAAATTTATATACATAATATATATACATTAGTTTCTCAACTGCTTTTTGAATCAATGTAAATTGTGTTTTTTAACTTTTTTGAAAGTTGCATCCAATAAAAAAGTTAGCTTGCCACAGATTGCCCTATAGTAAAACTGCTAGTCATCAAGGCCCATAGATATATAAGGGTCTGTAATCAGTTTTTTGGTGCCTCACTATTAAATTTGAAACATAAATTTATGTCTGGGAAAAGCCTCCAATATGAAAATATAGCAAAAAGAAGAAATCAAATCAAGAGGAAACTAAGAGAATGCTAGAAACAGAAGAAACTTTAAAGAAATGATATTTACATCCTTAGAGAAAGTCTCAGTTCTGGACAAGTTAGAGTAAGTATATTTAACCCCATTCTTCCTCAAGATTCAACCCCATTCTTCCACAACAAACAACCTGTGGACAAAAATACATAAAGCAATCATCAGACAACTCTGAAAGGTGAGGAAAAGAAGGCAATTGGCTAGGGACCATGGAACTTGAGAAATGATCTGTGTGCATATGCTGGTTTTTTTGTTTTTCTTATTTGTTTGCCTCCTATATATGCAATAGACACAGAATAAATAAACAAACAAGCAAGCCACAGTGGAAACCCATTTTGTCCAGCCAAACGACTAGCAAGGGGGTGGCTCTGCAGAATAGAACTCTTAACTTTACCCTCCCAACTCCAGCAAACATCATGAAAGAAATAGTGCCTTCCTCCCTCCCTCCATGCCAGTCACTGTGTGGATAGAGCCCTGTCAACTATTCCTATCCTTTACTAAGGAAAAGAGCAGAGAGCAGCTTCCACTCCTTCAAACTAGAGAGTGAGAGAAGAGAGAGGAGAGAGCTGAAGAAAGGGATTGCTTAAATTTGTTTGTGATGTTCTGGGCACACCACCAAGTTGTCCTGGTAGGAAACCAATGAGAATCAACACCTTAAAAGTTCTGAGAACTGAATTATGGTATAGAACATTCCCAGGTTTCAAATTAACTTTTGGGTAGCACACAAGTGAGGCAGGCCAGATTTGCACTGCAATTGCTTTGAAAACTAAATTGACATTCAAACCACAACCGAAAAATTGGGTCAAGACTCATATTCTGAACCTAAAAGGCATGAGTGGCTGCTAGAAGAGAAGACTTAAATAGAAATGTATTCTCATACCATAGTACTCAAAATGTCCATAATGCTCATAACAATCCAAAGTTATTCATGTTATCAGGAACCACGAAAATCTAATCTTGAATGAGAAGAGACAATCAATAGACACCATGACTGAGATAATATAGCTGCTGGAATTATCAAACAATGATTTCAAAGACTATCATACAATTGCTCCAAGAAGCAATAATAGACACTCTTGAGACAAATGGGAAAACTAAAAAATCTCAGAAAAAAATGCAAGATATAAAGAAGCAAATACAAATTTTAGAACTGAAAAATATAATAACCAAAGTAAAATAACCCACTAGATGTGTTCAACAGATGAATGGAGATGACAGAAGAAAAAAAATCAGTGAACTTGAAGATAAAGCAATAGAAACTATTAAATATGAACAAGAGAGAAAAATAGATTTTAAAGCAAGAAAAAAACCCTCTGCATCTCAGAGACAATGACAAAAGACCAAACATCCATGGTCACTGGATTTCCAGAAGAGAAAAAAGAATGCTGTGGTGAAAATTTTTTTGAAGGAGGTTGAAAACTTCCCAAATTTAGTGAAAGACATAAGCCTACACTTTTCAAAAATTTGAAACCTACAGTTTTAAAAATTTTCAAAAAAAATTTGAAGAAAGTTGAAACCTTCCCAAATTTAGTGAAAGACATAAAAATACAGTTTTCAAAATCTTAGTAAACCTCAAAAAGGGTAAACACAAAGAAACTGATGTCCAGACATCAAATTCAAATTTCTGAAAAACTAAAGACAAAGAAAAACTGTTGAAAGCAGCCTTAGAGAAAAAACACAGTACCTGAAGGGGAACAATGACAATAAATTTCTTATAATAAATTATAGCGACCAGAAGGAAATGGCATTTAGGGGAAAAGCTTCACGATATTGATCTTGGCAATGATTTCTTGGATAAGACACCAAAAGCATAGGCAGCAAAACAAAACTTAACAGGTAGGGCCACATCAAACGAAAAAGTTCCTGCATAGCAAAAGAAACAATCAATACAGTTAAAAGGCAACCAATGTAATGGAAGAAAATATTTGCAAATCATGTATCTGATAAGGGGTTCATCTCTAAAATATGTAAGGAACTCCTACAACTCAAAAGCAAAAAACTAGTAACTTGATTAAGAAATGGGCTAAGGACACCAAAAGGCATTTCTCTAAAGAAGTCATACAAAAGTCTAACATGTGTAAGAAAAGATGCTCAACATCAGTAATCATGAGGGAAATGCAAATTGAAACCACAATGAGATCACCTCCTGACTGCTATGATAGTCATTATATAAAAAAGAACAGTAAATAATCATTGGCAAGGAGTAGAGAAATTGAAATCCACCTGTACCTACCGTGAGTGGAAATATAAAATGGTGCGACTGCTTTGGAGAACAGTATGGTGGTTCCTCCAAAAACAAGCGAAAGAAAGAAAACCAGAAAAACGCTTCCATATGATCTAGCAATCCTACCTCTGAGTATTTACCCAAAAGAATTGAAATCAAGGTCTCAGAAAGATAACTGGACTCCCATGTTCTTTGCACATTGGTCATAGAGCAGGATGTGAAAACTACTAAATTGGCCGTAGACAAGTAAATGGATTTTAAAAGATTGGGTATAGACACACAATGAAATATTATTTAGCCATAAAAAAAGAACAAAATCCTGTCATATGCTATAACATAGATGAAACTTGAGAACATTATGTATGATTCCACTTGTATGAGGTCTCTAAAGTAGTCAAATTAATCAAAGCACAAAGTAGAACAGTGGTTGCCAGGGCCTGGGAGAAGGGGAAAATGGGGAGTTGCTGTTCAGTGGGTATAAATATTCAGTCATGCAAGATGAAAAAGTTCTAGAGATCTGCAGTATAACATTGTGTTTATAGTAAACAAGACTGTACTCTGTACTTAAAATTTGTTAAGAAGGTAAATGTCATGTCATATATATATTTACCACAATAAAAAAAAGAGTGGCAAGTTTTGAAAATACTGAAAGGAAGAAAAAAACTGCCACCCCGAATTCTATATCAAGTGAAAGGTACAAAAGTAATTGAACAGAAAAAGAACAATATTAGTACTTGGATGCCTAATAGGTATATCAAATCTTATTTTAGACAAACATCATTTTCAGTAACAGCACTGCATATTTGAAATTGTAAGCTCCAGTAGGGCAAGGACAGTGGTCTATCTTATTTACCATTACATATTCAGCACCTAGCACAATGAAGGCACTTAATAAATGCTATTTAAATAAATATATTTGTACCAGCACGAGGTTTCTTTTTTTATCTAGTCTGCAGTTGGAATTAATCTTTAGCCTCTAATAACTGATTTCAAAAAAGTCATTTCTATAAGCCCATTATGTTTTTATAAAAAGTATAGTAAATATCAAGGAAGCAGACACACAGCGATGGGGTCAAGGACCATATACTATCCTGACTTTAATATCACCTGACTTTAATAGCCACATGGTAGGTCTTACTCAAGAAAAAGAAAGCTGTCTGTTATCAGTGTACTCCTTTTTAAAAACATTGGGAATCTCTGCCAGAAACTAATAAGGAGTGATTAAATGTCCAAGAATTGGACCAATTATTCTTATTCATCCTCTTTTCCTGGAAAAGCAAGAAAGAATTTTCTGTTCCAAGGGTTAGAATCACTATTTTACTTTACCCTAAGAGTGGATCATAGGAATCACTTCATTAACAGATAAAAAAAAAGTGTGTGTGATGGGAGGGGTGGGGTAAAGAAACCCTGTTAACTCTTTTCTCTTTCCAGGATCACTGCACCTCTTTGCTTTTCCAGAGTTTGTTTTGGGATGGCAGGGGGGCTGCCTAAGCCATATATTCCACTCTAGTGTATCTGGGAACCCTAGCTCCATATTTCGTTTCAGATACAAAATAATCTAATAATAAAATGAATTTGGATTTTCCACTTGCAGTTGTCTCGTATCTATCTTCTCCCTCAGGAACATTATGAGGATGGGTAATTCAGCCAAGGAAAGATTTAGGCAGCTGGGTCTCTTGAGCTAACACCTAACAGCAGGTGTTCCATAAATAATAATAATGATCAAACATACGGTATGTGCCACAAACAGAAATTAATATAAGATCAGAATGAAAGTGAGTTCTCCCAAAGCAAGTTGAACTCTGACTGCATAAACATATTTTCATTCACTTTTTCTCTTCTTTTTGATGCTTACAGGCAGAAGTGGCTCAGTTGTTTTTCCCTGTGAAAAGAATATGAAAGTATATCTGCATAACTGCTACATTAAAATTCTTTTTAAATTTCTTTTTTGAAGAGACCAATGAACGTAGTCAGTAATGATGCCACAAACATTTCTGGGTATATATTTTTTCATTTCAAATGAATACAACATTTCTACTCACTCCAATAAAAATTATAAATGGATTTTTAAGCCAACAAATC
The DNA here is from genome assembly GCA_007922815.1 of Macrotus californicus. Lineage (NCBI taxonomy): Eukaryota > Metazoa > Chordata > Mammalia > Chiroptera > Phyllostomidae > Macrotus > Macrotus californicus. The sequence continues at coordinate 11,761 of VMDR010029850.1, forward strand.
ATGACATATTTTGTTGAGTTACAAGTGAACCAAATGGTTATATTTATTTTAACACCTGGAAAAAGTCAAGATATGCACAGCTGGCTGTTGGCTGGTCACACATTCCTAAGTTTACAATTACTACTAGTGTTCTCAAAGTCCCCTGACAAACAGATGCAGGTGGCCAAGACGTTTGTGTGTAGAAACAGCTTTACTCAGCAAAATCCAATAATGTATCAATAATAGCATTTACTCTAAAAAATATCACTATTTAAGAATGGAAATTTTTAAATATTTTCTTAAAATCATTTAAAGCATGCTTAGAACTGCTCATGAGAAATTTACAAATATTGCTCCAATTTTGAAAAAAATTCAATAAGTAAAAGAACATATTATTTCAAAGAAAGTTGATCTGTTAAATAAAATTGAATTATTTAGAAACTTTTTATGGTAAAAATAGCCACAGCATTATGTGATGAACTCATTCTCTAGAATATTATTTCTAGATGTAATGTAGCTAGTACCCCAAAGGAAGAAAAAACATAGCCTTTTAGAAAAGAATCATTTACAGGTGTTTAGATGATATAAAAAGCTAAATTTCTATATTCAATTTAGTTTTATTTAATTATTTAAATTTGTTATTAAATGTTGATATGAAAAAGTGTTAAAGATGTAACATGTAAGCAATCACAAAAGTATGTAAGAAAGCGTTATCATTGCAGTTGTGTGCCCCTCCCTGAACTAATTTCCTTCTCTGCCCCTCAGAGGGAATCACTTTCCTGAATTTTGGGTGCTTCACTTTCTTGCTTCCCTTTAGGGTCATACCACATAAGGTTTCATCCGTAAGC
>VMDR010029851.1:0-12584 GCA_007922815.1 Macrotus californicus
TTTCTTTCTTGGAAAATGAATATACAACCAGTAATATTATACAAACATCATCTGAGAGCCTGTGTCTGAAAATGCAAGATGAAGAGTTTGTTAAAGTGCATTATTGTAGCAAATTTAATAGTTCAATACTTAATAGTTAGTTATCGCTAACTCTCAGTTATTTTATGTCTGCTTGCATTGGCTATCAAAATCCTTCGCCTACTTTGTGACCTTGTTTTTCTTTTGTCACATATAGTTTATTAACCACTGCTTCTCTCTCTTTTTTCCAGGAGTTCTGAAGAAGGTGACCCATCAGGTATGTTATTTGCCTGCGGTTTCCATGGGTTTAGAATATAGTGAAGAGAGATCCCATAGGGACATGGGTGTCCAAAAATGTCATTCAAAGAGAAACATAATCATTTATTCCTATCTAAACATTTTGATTTTCTGCTGTTTCTATAAGGTGGGGTGGAGAGGTGAGAAGAACGTTCTAATGTGAAGTACTCTGTAATGAAAATAAGTTGTTTATTTACAAATAATTGCTCAATGTTTCATCAGTTGATTTTAACACAGTTTCAGGTCTATTTCATACAAGGGCTATGGGCAAATTACTCTGAAACTGCTGTCAACTTTGGCAATGTTTGTGCTTTAAAAAAATATTTGGCTTTCATTGGAATTATTTATTCCTATTCAAAAAAAGTATTTTAATTTTTCTAATAAAAGAATGCTGGCATGGTCATTAATACTAACTTTATGAAAGTATGTGATGATAAGAATGAAGGTGTCCACTCCGGTTCTTAACTGAACATCCTACAAAATGAGGAATGGAGCCACATCAGTTCCCGGCTCCCGTCTGATAATAAATAGGATCTTCTAGTAATAAAGGATTGTGCCTAGCCATTATTTTTATATACCAATATTCAGAATGATCAAAATGCAGAGTATATACATGACAGCTTCAGGGTACAGCATGGGTCAGGATACTTACTGAGATGTTAATTTGTTTTGTTTTCATTGCTATGGAAAGGTTAGAAAACCATGAGCTATTTTTACTTTGCCTCCTCTATTTCACTCCCTTCTTCATTCCCAAAAGTAGTCAGAATTTGTGTTCCTTTTGTTACCTGCAGATACACTTTCTTCCTAAGCTTTTGTTTTTCAAACCTCAGTTTATTGAGGGTTTGTGCTGGAGGCTGAAGAAAAGGGCAGAGGAATAGGGGAAGACACGGGGAGGGCCGGGGATGGGGGAAGATGCAGAAGCCTCAAAGTAGAGAAAGATGATTGTCTTAACTAAGGAGCGGATGAAGGGCTGCTGGACCCATGATTAATGGGACCCATGCCTTAGTCCTCACTGAAACTCCCAGAGTGTGAAATAACCTGCGGAGGGTGGTTCAGCACTGGCTCTTCTAGGAAGGCTCATCTAGAAAGACTTGACAAAGATTGCTTTGACTGACATTACCTATCTTCAGGAAGATTGGGCTTAGGTTTATTGAGCATATCATCAGAGTCATATTTGGCTGAAGAAAGGAGGCTTTCCCCATTCTCCAGTCATCCTGCAAAATTCCTAAAATTCTGTGTGGTCCTAGAGAAGCAAATGAATGTTGCCCAAATGACTGAAGTTGGATCTCTTAACCAGCCAAGTAAGAAGCGGCTTGAAGTCAGATTCAATTGAATTTAATGACAAAAAAAGACAACGTGATATTTCTTGCTTATGTGTTTAGGACCTGAAAATTATAATAGCAGCAAGTATTGAGCAATAAAAATTCTTTTGCAAATGAACCATAAACATAATTTTGAACAATTACATTAGAATTATTTTTTCTACAATATATACCTTTGAATGTGTAGTTCAAATTATATGTGTCAATTGTACATATATGTTTTCATATAGTGAAAATAGTGTTACACTGTGTTATAATATATCATTGTAAACAAAAATTCTCTAGAATTTTTTAGTGCACAGAAAAAAATGAAACATCCTAAAGTTGCTTTTATAAACCCAAGGGATACAATCTGAAATTTAAAAAGAATACAGCATTCTTTCACCTTATTCCTGTACATCATTACACATTCCAGAGGTTTGCCTCTACGAAGCCTAGTTATTTCAAGAGACAGCCCAGTGAACTGGTCACCGCTCATGATAGTGGTGGGAAAACACTCTACTGTGTGTCAAGTACCCTGACCGGAGGCCTGATTTCTGACCTTCACTTTGTGCACTTCGTTAAATTGTGTAACTTCTCTGATTCTCAGTGGTATCATCTGTGAACTAAAACGACTCTATTAGGATACTCCAAAGCTTCAGCCAACTTGAATTCTCTATTATAACAATAAATTTCCAAATATTTTACTTCCCAGGGCTTCGGCCAAATATACCAAGAGCTGCCGTCTTCACTGCCATTCATGTGTTTAGATGTGAATTAGAAGAGTCACTATAATGATTTCCTTTTTTTATCATCTTTGGAGTCTATTTCAGTTACACAACCAAGTAGTAAGTCTCAATACTACTACATTAAACTTACACCAATATCTGAACAATTTGTTTTATCCACAAGATACCCTCCAAATGGTTTAAGTTGTTTCGAAGAAAATTCACAAGGACTCTCTTATGTTAAAATTATTCAACAAGAATATGCTGCCAGCGTTGATGCCAGCTACAAAGGATGAGATCTGCAAGTGTTTCACCCAATGGCGGTGTCTTTGAAATAAGCGTCATCTTTTTAGTCTCTACATTGTATTCAATTCACTAAATACAAGGGATGCATGTTTGCCTTACTTATGATTTTCTTAAAGAAGCGCCTTTTTCTACAGGCATCTGTTAGACATGTGCCCTCTACTATCCAAAGACCCAGAAAGAATATCAAAGGGCCAGCATGCCTTTGAATTTAAAGATCTGGAATGTCTGTGAGAAATTAGTTCAATAATTGTACAATTACAGGGTGCATAGAAATTTTTTGCACAGTAGCCTTTATCAATGGGAATTGTCTGCAATATTTTAGTGGGACTAAAACAAAGGCATTCCCTTGAATTTGGAATACTCAGATTTATCCTAAAGATTTGAGGGAAGGAAAGAAAGAGTAAGGTAGTAATTTCATTTTATAGTCAAGAAAACTGAAGCAGAGACATCATTAACTGAGTTCCACAAAGTTATGGAGGAGTAATGTTAAGTCTAGAATATAAGGAATCTTAAGCCAGCTTTCTTTCATTTGGTGAAAACAGGTCAAGTCAGATGGGTTAATTCTCTCATTAAAACTTTCTGCCTATATTTTGTACTTACTGACGTGCAAGAATATTTAGCCGATAAAGCAAGCTTATGTCCATTTCTTAAATAATAGTATAAATAACTAACAACGTAGATAATACCATGGCGGGGGGAGGGCAGGACATGCCTGTCTTCTGAAGTGTCTATGAAATTTTTACATCTAAACACCAAAGATATCACATATTTGGTTTTCTTAACCCACAGAAAATTAGCTAAGCCGTTAAATTGCAGTAAAACCTTATATGAATAGACAAATGTGTCATAAATATTTTTCTCTCCCCCTTTCATCCTCAAAAGTTTGGGCAAGTAGAAGGGAATAAGTGAGAGTGATAAAATGTTGGGGCCTAGGAAATTTTCCCCTACGCTTTTAGTTCTGGCTGGCTGAATAATTCCAATGACACACCGCAAATTAACAGGAGAAAATTGAATTTTAATAGGCGAGCATGGGGAATTCACACAAGCATGAAAATTCCAAAGACACTGAGGTAAAACTAGGTACACGTGTCATCTTGGACCAAGGAGGGGGAGGTGGGCAACTCATAGGCAGATGAGAAAAAGCAAGCTCCTGGCAAACAGATTCCTGCAGGGTCACCCAGAAACAAGGGGGGGCAGGAACAGATTGTGCTCGGGTCCTCCCTGTCGGCCACACTTAATCCACATGTGCTGATGTGAATATGCTAAGGTTCGCTTCCTGAAGCAGGTTCTTCTATCTGAATTTCTTCAGGCAGGAAAGGCATACATAACACACTCATGAGTTTGTCGGGCTTTAATTGTTTTCAGCTCTAATAATCTGCTTGAATAATCTAATAATCTGCATGTTGGGGAGACTCATGACCCCAGAAAAGCATCTCCAGATTCAGATAAAAGGGGTCTCAGCACTTTGTAAGTCCCCAAAACTTATATGGGCCCTCCCTTGAGTTTTTGTCCCCAAATATTATCTTTCTTTTCCTGAAAACGTTAGTGATGTGCATTTAAATGTAATTTCAGTCATTCTTAGTAATTGTCACTTATCTGAGAGTCTTCTTTAGAACCAGTGATATCCGCAGTACCACCACCACCCACTACTCCGAAAGGGAAAATCTGGCTCTTCATTAAATGAATGAGGCCTGGTGAGATAATTGGTTTGATTTCAGTCCTATCCTTTGTGAAATTGATCTCAGGTACATTTTATTGTGTCTATAAACCTCTTTCCCTTTGATTCTGAGTATGGGTTTTAGCCTAATAAGTGATATTTGTATGAAAAGTTTCCAGAACTGGGAGAAATAAATTTCTGTTGTTTCTAAGCCCCCTGATCTATGGTAGGTTGTTACTACAGCCTGAACAGAGTGAGATACAAGTGTAGAGCAAAGTGAAACACCTACATACACACATACATAGGGGTTCCAAGTATCCACCCCAAGTTATGTCTCAGTGGTATGTGGCTTATTTTGAGCTAAAGACAATTGAGACCCTGTGAACCCAAGAGGAACTTCTCTCCCTCACTTAACTATTTATTGATAGATGAATTTAAATTAGGAGCCTGACTATAATAAGAGTTATCACCAGAATTTAGCTGTCTACATGGTCAGACAAAATAATAATTAATGAACACGTGCTCTCTCCCTGCAGTTGCCTTCTGAAGCCCCAAGGTGCCTTGCCTCATTCCTAGCTCAGAATGTCATATGTACCTCAGTTTCCCTTTATGTCTCAAAAATTCTCAAGTATGTGGAGTCTCTGACTGCCTCCTACAGGTGGTGTTACTATGACACCACACCCACTCCACCTTGTCTTTATTGTTGTTTTTGTATTCTTATCTGGGAAAATAAAAGAGCTATTAATATTATGCTGACCCTTAAACAGTTTTTTTTATTTGTTTTGAGATAACTAAAAAGCAACTCAAGAACCATCAAATCTTGCCTTGGCTGGTGTAGCTCAGTGGATTGAGCATGGGCTGCGAACCAAAGGGTCTTAGGTTTGATTCCCATTCAGGGCACATGCCTGGGTTGTAGGCTAGGTCCCTGGTAGGGGTCACATGAGAGGCAACCACACATTGATGTTTCTCTCCCTCTCTTTCTCCCTCTCTTCCTCTCTCTCTAAAAATAAATAAGTCTTAAAAAAAAAGAACCATCAAATCTCTAAAAAGGACATCCCCTGGTATTTTAGGTGAGAAGTGATTTCCCCATTTTCCAGGGTAAGCACATCAATGCTATAGATAGATGCCTGACCACAGGGGGGGTGGGAGGGGCAAAATGAAGATGGGAACATGGCAGAGGGTGGGGCCTCCAACAATGACTTCAGATAGTATTACTTGATACCACCCACTTTTCTATTATCCTTATTGTAAACTGTTTTATAGGAAAGAGCATCTTTTATGTCCACATGGTACTACTGAATCAGTATAATTAACAGCCCTAGCAGTAAACTGCCTCAAAATTGCGATTTTGATTTTGCTCTAATAATTTTCAAAAATATTTCACAACCTATAATCCATAGAGCTTTACCACTACAATGCTCCACCTGGGGAAAAATGTTAGATGATCAAATATTTTTGGAAAGTTTAGTGTCCTCACTCTCAGTAATCCCGTCACTGTCCCCATCTCTGGGAGACATTAAATCACCTCCCCAGAGATTTAATTGATCTCATTAACAGGGAATATTAGCACATGAAAGGCTCTGATAACTGTTCTTCATTCTTTTTGTTTTGTTTTAAACTGATTTGTGTTCAATTCAACTCAGCATTTCTCCAACTTTCAAACCTACCCTGGCAACTTTTTCTATTTCTTTTCCAGAAGTGTCTACTAGTATTCCAAGACAATGTCCTTCCCTCAAGACCAAGTTTGGGAAACTCTGTTTTTCGTTTTTCTTTTTAATTGTGTATCCACAATTGTTCAGACCACACATAGGAAGTACTTAAAATCAGACTTGAGCAATTAGTTAGCAGTTATTCATGGTGTTGAGAGGCAGAGGAGTCAAATGCACGGAGGTCTGTGTCTGTCAGCCACTCTTTGACTTTGGAGAAAGGTGAATACTTGGACTGTCATGAGTATCAGCTTCCCTGATGCTAGTACTACTGTTGCAGCCTTGTTCTAAAGACCCAATCTGAGCACCCACGCAGCGTATTATGTACCCAGTGCACAGCTTAACACAGAGAATGCCTACATTTTACAAATAACAGTTAAAAATTAACAGAAAATCTAATTTGTTCCCATCCAAGTTTTTATAAATTCCGAGGAAATGATCTGTTACTTATCTTGGGTTTGTAGGTACCTGCGATCTCCATGACTACCGAAAAACAATTTTACATGAGTCTAATTGCAAAGCAGATCAATTTTTAGAGCAAATGTCCTTGAAAATGTCTCTTTAATTTCCATTTAATTTGAACAGATGCATTTACAGTCCTTATTCATGCAAAACTTTCATTGACATCACTTAGTTCCAAACTAAATTAGGTAATGCCAATGATAAAAGCAGGATCGCTGAACAGACGCAAGGATACTATGCTCCTATTGTTCCTCCACATTTCATAAAGCTGGGAGAGGAGGAATCAGTGGAGGAACAAAAATATAATCAAAACATTGAAAGGCAAGACCTTAAATGAAAACATAAATGAAAAAAGTGGAATGTTTGGCCTTGTGATGAATAGTCTAAGACAGGATTTATAGAAAAGCGTAATAGATTCCATCCTGCCTCGAACATACCTCTAGGTAACAGCATTCATTCAGTGTGCAATTGGTGAATGCTTAGTTTGAGCCAAGTGTGGTTCTAGGCAGGCTTGTAAAATAAAATAATGAACAACCACCGGAATCTACTCTACATTTCTAGAGCTTATGTTTTCTAGTTGGGAAAGGAAGAGGAAGGAGGGTCAGGAACGGAACAGAAACCAGGGGCATATATGTAAGCAAGAAAATTTTAAACAAGTTAAAACTTTTGATGAATATAAAACTGATTAACATGCTAGAGAGAGAGTTTGGGGGTGGTCACAGAAGGCCCCTGTAAAGGGGTGTTTTTCTGTGACTGTATCTCTCCTTGTAGTTTTTGCTTTTCATTATGTGGAGGTTCTATATTATCGGTGTATTCCTAATATAACATAATGCCTGCTACATTGTGATGATGAATGATGAATAAAGAATTTAACATGAGAAAATAATTGAAACTTCAGCAGAATGGATTTAGTTGAGTCATTTTTAAACATATCCCAACCCTGAAGTATTAAATCCCTAAATGGTATCATAACTTAAAGTTCTGGATTTCCCCTATGTCTTGGTCTGCTTTGGCTGCCATATAAAATACCACAGACTAACTGACTTATTCAACTGAAATTTATTAGTTCTGAAGACCGGAAGCTGAAGATCAGGGTGCCAGCGTGGTCATGTCCTGGTGAGAGATTTCTTCCTGGCTTGAGTTTTTCCTGTGTGTTCACAAGGCATGCATGCTGGAGAGAGAGAAGGAAAAGGAGCTAGAGACAGAGGAGGGGTTGGTGAGGGGACATCCCTTTTTCTTTTTCTTCTTATAAGGCCATCTCACCCTCGTGATCCTAATCTAACCCTAATGACCTCCAAAAGATATCACCTCTCAATATAATCACATTGGGGAGTAGGGATTCCACATATGAATTGAGGGGACACAAACATTCAATTTATAGCCCTTTGGTTTTAGCAGCTTTAAAAACAGAGTATGTTTACTAATTCCTTCAATGGTTATCACTCGACTAAGTGATGGAAATACAACCATTGATATAGTCCCTGTTCTCCTGAAACCTTAGGATGAATGATGGCAGCCATTTTGAACCAATTAGAATGGCAAATTTGTGCAGTCTGTGATGGGCATTAAAAAAAGCCTCTAAGATGGACCTTACTAATCTCAGCCTCCTGGTATTCACACCTTTGTCTATCACATTGTGTTGGTCTTTGGGGCCAATAGCATATAGCAGAATTGATGGTTTGCCACTTCCAAGGTTCAGTTGTAAAGCACTGTGGCCTCCATCTTGGACTCTGTCCCTTTTGGATTATGTGTGCTAAGGAGGCATGTCTTCAGTTGCCCATGGAGAAACCTATACCATGAAAAACAGAGCAGTGTGACCCATGATTACAAGGAACAGAGTTAGCCAATCGTCACATGAGTAAGCTTGGAGGCAGATTTCTCAGCTCCAGGTGACTGTAGCTCTAGTTCACAGCTTTACTAAAACCTCAAGAAAGCCCCTGAGCTAGAAACACTCAAGTTGCTCCTAGGTTCTTGATTGAAAGAAACTGTGAGATAATAGATGTGGAATGATTTAAGCCATTCCCTCAGGTTGTTCACTGCAGAGTGTTTGAGAAACAATGATCTAGAGTATTCTTGATCAGTGGTAGGATATTGAAGGCTTAATTAAGAATTGACAAGCTCTTATTAAGTATTGCTCTGTATGATAGAAAATAAGAAGTGTAGTTAAGGCATTGATAACAAAATAGATGGACTATTGATGCCTCTTCCTGCTATGAGATTAAATCACCCTGAATCTATGCACTGAAGTCTCCTGTTACATCATGAATGATTCAAATAACAAGCTATTTATAATGAATGCCATGGCCTTTTTCTCTATTTTAACTGATAATGCTTATTATTTTAAGAATCCTGAGTAGATTTCAGTAGGAGTGGGTGTGAGAATATGTGTGTATATATATAGGAAAGAATATCTTTGTTTTAACTGTAGATGCAAAGATTATTTTAGGTCTCATCCATACACATGCCTGAAGCTATGAGGTTCTGCCTTCCTTTATTGACTCAGATGATGTCAGGTGTGTCAAATATAAAGCTTTCCTAACAAAGTTATAATAACTTATTTTAATAACTAAAATAAATAACTTATTTTCTGGGAGGACATGTTGGTCCCAAATATATTTGACAAAACGATGAGCATTGATATTATTATTTTTAAGATTTTACTTACTTATTTTTTAGAGAGAAGGGTAGGGAGAGAGAAACATCAAATGGTTGCCTCTTGCCTGCCCCCAGCTAGGGACCTGGCCCCAACCCAGGCACGTGCCCTGGCTAGGAATCCAGCTGGGGACCTTCTCAGTGGATTGCAGGATGATGTCCAATCCACTGAGTCACATTAGTCAAGGATGAGCATTGATATTTTTTGACACAATAGAAACAGAGAGCAATTTTAATTTACAATATAAAAGTGAACGTAGAATGAAAACCTGAGTTTTATTTAGGATGTGTCATGCAGATGCAAAGATTTGTAGCTTTCTTTGATGTGCTTACATGAAATGCCTGTAGTCAAATGGTTATTTTTAAACTTGAGAAGAAATTCAGGACAAAAGGAACATTTTAAATATAAAAGGGAACTCAGGAAGATCACAAGGAAGTAAAATCACTATTACAAAGCTCAAAGACATATTGTTCTTCAAATACCAAGAAACTGACTTAAGTACCATTGGTGACCCTTACTCAGGGAAGACTCTCTAGCTTTTAACAAAGTGATGGACATGAGGTCATTTTTTGCCCCCTTTTCAGAAACTGCTTCGTTTTGGACCACCTCTACTTCTACTTTCTTGAGACTAATTTATCTGTTGGGCATTTTTGCCAAACACCATTTTCTTTGTCCTTCAAGTACTATACTGGACATTTTTTTAGCCACATGTATTTATTTTTTTCTATTTTATTTTTTATTAAATTTATTGGGGTGACACTGATTAATAAGATGATATAGGTTTCAAGGGTAGATTTCTATGATACATGATCTGTATATTGCATTGTGTGCCCAACCAGCTAAATTCAAATCATCTTCCGTCACTATATGTTTGGCCCACTTTCCCCTGGTGACTTTTTGAACTCAGTAAGGAAATATTAACTGCAAGAAAAGTTGGCTGGTTTTGTCAGGCATCAAGTCAGCTGACCACCAGTGACCAGGAAGAGGAGTCTTATGTGTCAGTCCCTGCCTGAACAGTGTAAGTATTGGCAACCAGGAACTGACTCCCACCTAGTTGGAAAGCTAGAAATTGTTTTAATCATGGTCAGGAAGTCAAGCTGATTGTTTCTAGGTGGTAAGGACAGTTCTAGAAGTCATCCAAAAGGTCATAGGGACAAAACTTATGGCACAAGGCCAATAAAGACTGACTTAGAGAGATCTATTGTCATATGTTAGAGAAAAGCTCTAAGGGACAGGAAAGCTCACTTTTATGGAGTACCATCTCTGCATTAGCACTATTCTGCTTCAAGCAAATTTGGAAAAATAAGTTTCATTTCCATTACACAGATGTAGAAGCTGAGACTCACAGAAATGAAGTAATTTGGCCCATATTGGAGCCAGCATTCAAATCTATGACTATATGATGCCAAAACCTCTTTCCACTAAACTCTTTCTTTTCCCCTATGAGTGAGTTCAACACGACCATTGATTATTGATAAGAAAATCAGGGAATTTATTTCATAGGAAATCTCAAGGGCATCTACTACAAACCCTTCATTTTATACATTTTTAAAAAGAACATATTGGTAGTAGCTATGATTCTGGATTATATACTTCAAATACTTTGTTCTCGGTTACATAAATATCACACCCTTAGAAATCATAAAGAATGTTTTTCTGTGTCAAAAAATAGAAACAAATCTACATATATGAGAAATATATTTAGCTCAGTGCAGCTTTTAATTTTGTTTTTGACAATTTTAAGAGCAAACTTCTACCTTAAAGCCATTTGTACTTGGGTAATCAGCCCTTCCCAGTTGCCCAGTAAAATTTTTGCTTTCTGAACAGACATTGCCTACAATATTATTTAGTTAATATCAAAATTTGTTTGTATTTGTAGAGCAAGGCAGTTCAGAGGTGTGCTATCAGGTCACTGATTGACTCACCCTGCAACAAGCTTTGAACAGTTTCCATGAACTGGCGGCTAAGAGCACATTGTCAATGAAGGTTCTAAGGAGTTTATCCAATGAAGGACAATAATAAACATTGAGACAGAAATCGGAGCTATGGAAATACGCCAGCTTATAGGGCCTACAAGAAGGAGTTCCTCTAACTCTACTTTAGGGTTCAGAACTAGGGAAAACCAACTGTTTCCAGGAAGAGCCCCCACCCCCCTCCAGAAGAGCTACTTTGGGAAGCCAGCTTGGAAAATAATATTTCTCCCGATGTCTGATATACTTAAAAGGTTAACTTTATTGTTAGTGATTTAGATCATTCTTAATCAAGTTGTGTCCCAGGAGAATAAAATTTTATTTCTCAAATGTACTTTTAGAATCCTTTTCTGCCTTTGGTAATAATGTGTCTTTTACTTTTAAGGAGAGAACAGCAACCACACCTCCTACTGCAACCTAGAAGACTGTAAGAATAGAGAATGGTGAACTCTGCTGATGTTTTACTGTTTATTTTAAAGTTACCAATGACGTGTCTTCAAATCTAAAGTAAAGGCAAGGTCCTCTTTCTAAAGGAAGGTAAATCATTTATGTTTTGTTCCTTGAAAATATCTGCATTTCTTACAAAACTAATTTCAATTTAAACTATTAATTTGTTTATCCCTTTAATGGATTAAAAACTATGACTGTGATACCTGCATGTTGTAACACATCATCCCAAGTACTACAAGAAATGTTTAATTACTTTTTACTTCACATCTGCAATCAGATCTACTAAAAGAACATTTAATTAATAATTAAAAATGGGTGTGTACCATTTTGATAAAAATTAATATTTATAGGTAGGTAGTATTTATAAAAAGAAAAAAAATATAGGTGTGTATTATACATCCTCAGTGGGAGTAAGATTGCTCCAAGTATTGGAAATTGGTTCTTGGAGGGACAGATGTTAGATATTACAAGGATGTGTGGCCCTCCAAAGGATTACAGGACATACATTATATCTGTGGTATTAAAATTTCCTGAGAGGAGGGTATTTGTCCAGAAAGTCTCCTTAGGGACAATAATGAAAAAATGTTGAGAAACACTGATATATATGTACCTGTACAGATATCTGTATATGTGTATAGATACATGCAGCTTTATGTACACTATTTTTTGTTTTGAACAAGAACAGGGCATGTGGTACTCTATTCTGTCTCTTGCATTCTTTTTTTATTTTTATTTTTTAAATTTTATTTATTTATTTATTTTTAAATTACTTTATTGTTGTTCAATTACAGTTTGAATTTTCCCCCCACCACTCTCCCCTCACCCCAGCCAATCCCACCCCCGTCCCCCGCTCCCACCCTCCCCCTTGGTTATGTCCATGTGTCCTTTATAGTGTTTCCTGGAAACCCTTCCCCCCACTATTCCCTCCCCCTTCCCCTCTGGCCATTGTTAGATTGTTCTTAATTTCAATGTCTCTGGTTGTATTTTGTTTGCTGATTTCTTTTGTTGATTATGTTCCAGTTAAAGGTGAGATCAT
>VMDR010029852.1:0-12583 GCA_007922815.1 Macrotus californicus
ACCAGTTACCATTCTAGCATGCTTCCTTCATATGTGTATATATATATATATATATCTTATCGAAATATTCAAATACACATTTTTCTAAACTGACATTGTATCACGAATAGTTTCCCTAACACATTAAAATCTCTAACAAAATTTCAATCACAGTACTATAGCCCCGCCCTAAGTTATGTGTCCATTCTCCATTACTGATCATTTAAGTTGTAACCAGTCTTTTCTATGATGAGTAATACTGTGATGAACACTTTTATATATTAATATCTGTCCCAATTTTTTAAAAAATATGTACGGTAAATTCCTGGAAATGTAATCACCGAGCCTGGGAGCATGAATATTTGCTACATCTCGTCCAACTGCTTTCCAGAGATGCTGTACCCTACACACCGGAGCAGTGCATGCGGGTGCCTGTTCCATCAGCCTCCCCAGCCCTGAGGATTGTGATTTTTAAAAGGATCGTGGTATCTTTCCTTTGCAGTTACTTGATTATCTTTGAAGTTAACTTTTCCCATGTATCTTAATTACTTGCCTTTAGTCCAAGTCCTTTGTTCTTACACGTTATTCTTTGACTATTCCCAGTTCGCTAGAGTTCAGCCACGCACTAACAGCCTCCATTGGAGGAAGGCCGGAGGGAAAGTAGTCTAAAGACCGCAGAGTGGTGGTGGGCGCAGAGAAGACTGGAAATGGTTACTGTTAAAAGGTTAGATTCCGAGGTGAGGTGAGTTAAGGGAGGTGTCAGGTTCGGAGAGGGAAATGTTAGGGTGAGGGTGCTCAGTCGAACGTCACCGCTTCGGGAGGTTCGGTCCCTGGGGTCGGGTTGGGAGGCAGAGGGGTCAGAACCCGGGTTCGGTGAGGGATGCTGAGATGCGAGTGTTATAGCTGGGAGGGTCGCCCGTGGATCTAGGCAGCTCCCAGGACTCGGACACCCAGCGTTCGCCCCGCCAGAGCCCGGGCCGCCCCACGGCTCAGGCCCAGAGGAACGGCCAGACGTACCTGCTGCTTCAGCTCCCGACTCTGGCGCTGCAAGGACTGCAGGGAGTTGCGAGGCCGCCGCGCCAACATCGCGTTGCCTCTGCTCCTGGCGGCGCGTGCACGTCGTCAAGGAAACCGCTCCGCGACCCCGCAGTGACGTAAATGGGTGACGCCATCAGCGCGCGTCCTCTTCACCGCCTCCTCACGGCTTCACACTCTCAGGCTGGCGGGAAAATTGCCGGCCGCGGTGCTCTGTCGCGTATCCCCTGCTGCTGCAGGCTGGGGGCTCTCAGGCGCCCAGCGCAGGTGGTCATTTTTTCCTGGCCAACCCAAAGGCCGGCGATGGAGGTGAGGGGATTCCCACGGCCTCCAAAACTGCACGACCCACGATACCGCCCTATTGCCACTGCCTGCTGGATGCCTCTGTGTTACACCACTAATTTTCTGATGCCAGTTTTGCTTAAGATACCATATAAGCATCTTAAACTCTTAAATTTACTGCAAAGATAGCTTTCCTCTATGGCCCTCATGGAATACACGGTTTGGCTGCATAGTCTGTTTTCAAAAGGTAGTTATTCTTTGCAATTTGGGGTATTGCTGAAGTTTCATTTCATTCTATTTGCATTTCTGTGAGGATGGTGATTCTGTCCTACAGCAAGCCTGTGAACAAATAATTATGATCCGCATTTTACATCTACTCTCAGACTGTAATAACATTTCCCCCAAGTGGGACTGGACCCTATAAATCCAATTCCAAAACTCTTTCCACAACACTGAATAAGAATAATGATCTGGGCTCACTTTTGAAATGATGAACCACCCTAATATAAATAAACGTTCTCCAGTACCATACACAATTTGATTCCACAGGCCCAACTGCCATGTTATCTGTGTGTCGTTTTTATCTTCAAGTGTATTATAAAGTGACAAATGTCCACCTTACTGAATTTTCACACTGAACACCCCCCCCCCACATAACATCACCCAGATTAGGATACAAAACATTACTAGCACCCTAGTAGTCTTTCCCTCCTAGATCCTATCCACCTCCACCCCCACCACACCCACACACCAAAAGTAAACATTACCCTAAGTGCTAATAGCAAAAACTTTTTTTGCCTTTTTGAACAGTGCAATGGAATTGTACGGTGTGTCCTGGTGGCTTGTCTGGCTTTTCCCTCAACATGTTAGTGATGAGATACACTTGTAACACTGTGTTGTTGTAGTTTGTTCATCCTGGTATTTCATTGTGTGAGGTACTCAGACTCATTCCTTCTGCTGTTCCTGGGCATGGGGATAGTTTCAGTTTATGACTATTATAACTTAGTGCTACTATTTACATATGTACATAGTGGGAACATATATGCAGTGTTGGGCCACAGGGCATGTTTTATGTTCGAGTAGATACTGCTTGTTTTCCCAAAGTTGTACTGATAAACTAGTACTCCTAAGTGACCTTGTAAGAGGTAAGAAAAAAGAAAAAAATTGTACTAAAGACAATTCATCATTTATGAAACCCTTATTTATTTTTAGACAGAGGGGAAGGGAGGGAGAGAAACATCAATGTGTGTTTGCTTCTGTGCACTCCCAACTGGGGACCTGGCCTACAATCCAGGCATGTGCCCCGACTGGGAATCGAACCAGCGACCCTTTGTTTCACAGGCTGGCACTCAATCCACTGAGCCACTGCAGCCAGGGATAAATCCTTATTTATTTTAAATGTCTATAAATAAATTGAGGAAAGATATCCTCTGATTTATAGAGATTTCTATATAATGGAAATGGATAAGTTACAGGATCATGAATATAATTTAACTCTATGTTGGGAAAAATAAATAAACCCCCAATATATGAGTACACATATGAGCAATGAGAAGGATGTGAAAGATGGCTTTGATTTTATATGTTCTTGTAGCATATTCAGAGTTACAAGCATTTATTCCCTGTGAGTCCTGGAACAGCATCAACATCAAAATGGTGGGGTTGGAGGCAGGGGTGGGAGAGGTCGTGTATTTTGATGAGTGAAGTTTGTCATTTCTAGGGTACATGACTGGCATCCTAACCCATCTCCCAACCTCTTCATTGCCAATTTTAGCTAACATGGGAAAAGTAACATCTCCAAGTGAGACAACATTTTTAGGAGAAAAAAACAATCACATTTAAGAAGGGCATGAGGTAAAGTGCTAGAGGAGAAATGGTGACAGAGACAATGTTAAGGGGAACTGCCCACCACATAGCTGGGGACACAGAGCCACAGTGTAAAGAGGCAGCAAGCAAAAAACAAGGGAATAATTAAGAGTGGCATGGGGTGGCTGAAAACCACACAAGCAGCTAGTCAGGATTTGGGGGATAGTGGGGGGAGAGCAGCACATGCCCAGAGAAGCAGGGATGACAGAACAATGAGGTGAGACAGGAGAGGAAGGAGTGTGTCAGTGGGCTACACATAACTAATAGGAAAGGGAGCAACACTGTATCAGATCCACCAGGAACATGAAAAGGCCCAAACAGGCACAACTGGTCCTAACCTAGATGTTTAACTGGGCATAAACCAAGTCTGGGAGCGCCATGTGCCTCAAGAAACCTCCCTCGTCTCAAAGAGCCTCAACTCCTGGAGCCTCAGTGAGCAGTGGTGACTGGGATACTTCAGCAAACTGCAGCCCAGATGGGACAGAGCTGTAAGAACCAGCATTTCAGTCCTTCAGTACTGCACTCACAGAATGAACTTAAGGTTGGAAGAAACAAAGCATAATGACCCCAGTAAAATGGAAATAATAATGCTCTCTGTGGAAACAACTTTTCTGTATTTTCTTGTTAACGTGGAGCTGCCATTACATTGGCTAAGACACAAAATTAACCTTTACAGGAATGAACAAGGGTGGTGTTCTAGAAAACTCGTCTTGCAGATCCAAAAATAACCAGGGACTTGGTCACTTGCTCTTGATGTTTAGATGCAGTTGGGATTTATCACTAAGCTCTATTCCAGAGGGTTTCTCCTTCACATGCCTATTCCATAATGACACAAATGAAACCTTTGCCGATGAAAACATATACTCTGTACTTGGATTATGTTGTCACTCCTGGAAGGGCAAATGCCTTCAATACACCGCCATTACCTCAGTTATTTTTACACAGCCTCTAACGTTCCTCATCAGGTCCAGTAAAAGAACTGACCAAAAGGATTCATAACAGTACCCAAGGCAACTCTGTTTCACAGCTGTACCAAGGAATTAGCATAGATTCCTTAGGAAACAAGGTATCTGCTCGAGACACTAACGTATTTTTGAAAATCCAGCTCTCTTGATGCAGGGAACTGCATGGCCAGCATATTCCTTTTCCTTTTAATAAAAAGTTCAAAGACGTTTAAATAAAAATTTTATTTTTAAAATAAAGTTCATCCATCATTGCAAGGAGAAGTAATTTCTGTCCAGTGCTCAACATCCATCTTCAACACGCTATTGAAAACAGAAAAGAGAAAAAAATGAGAAACACGTAATCATAACTTGAAATTACCCTACTGCAGTTACTGAGAGCCTGAACACCTGCGCAGCTCCCGTGACAAAAGCCAGGCCCAGACGCAAAACTGGACTTCCGGGCCGTCGCCCGCCCCGCTCCGCCCCGCCAGGCTGCCCGTAACCCAGGGACTCAGACTGCGGTTCACGGGACACCAAAGCAAAGACCACGGTGCTGCCGAGGACACTACTGACGAGAACGACACGGGGGTAGAGGGTGGCGGGGACACCTCGGTCAGACCTCCTCTTTCCTTTCCTTCTTTCCAGCATTTGCATCCGAAGTTGAACGCGGTGACACTGCACGCGGTAATTCCCAGTAAACACACGCACTTAACTGAACTCGGACACCCGTGCAAGCTGCTGGGGAAAGCAAAACCTCCCCCTTTTCCCGGCGTCTGTGGGAGCAAGCCGGCTCCTGTGAGCTGTCGCCTGACAGGCGCCCCACTCCACAGCCTCCCCGGACGGCCACTCCACGCGCTGCTCACCGACACTCGGGCCGGGGCCTGGCCCGGCAGGCGAGGAGTGTGGGGCCAGCCTGGCTTAGGCGGGAGGACCCCGGCGGGCAAGACAACGGGGGCGCGTGTGGGCCGGCGGAGCAGACGTCCAGGTCAGGCCAGGTCCAGCTTCTTCTGCGTCACCGCCAGCTTGTCCTGCAGCCTCCGCTTCCTCCAGTCCAGGTAGCGCCTCCGCAGCCGGTTCGCCTGCCAGCCCACAAGCACCCCCGAGGCGAAGGCCAACAGCACGAACAGCTGCGCCTTCCTCTCAGACACGTCCGCCATGGCGGCTCGCCGCCTGCAGGGGCCTGCGAGCCGGGCGGCGCGGCGCGCTCGGGGGCGGAGGAGGCGTGTCCAGCGCCGGCACCGCCTTCTGCGCGGTGGGGGCGGAGCAGGCCCTCCGCGAGCGGCCGGAAGTGTGGCCTGCTGGGGCGTCACTCCTGCGATCACTTTATGTTACGTAAGACTTGTTAGCAGACTGCAGACTCTCCTGTGGGCTTGATGAAGTAAGCCGGCATCTTGGGGAAGCCCAATAGCGAAGCACTGATGCGGCCTCTAGGAGCGGCGGCACCCTCAGCCAACAGCCCGCCGAAGCTGGAGCCCTCCACCCTACGACCACAAGGAAATGAATTGCTTGAATTATCCTTATTCACAGCGTGAATAAGGTGGGAAGCAGGTTCTTCCCAGCCCGTTCTCCAGCTGAAGATCCAGCTTGGCGGACGCCTTGAGAGACCCTAGTGGAGGACCAGGGTGCCTGGGCTCCTAACCCATGGGAGTTGTGGCAATCTGTTCCACAGCAAGAGAAAACTAATCCACGAGGGGGGGGGGGGGGGGGGGGGGGGGATGAAGAGGGTAAAGGGAGGCAAATATATGGTGATGGAGGCAGACTAGACTAAGGGAGGTGAGCACACCATGCAATGCACAAATGATGTGTTATAGAATTGTATGCTTGAACTTTATGTAATGTTACTGTGGACCAAATAAAGGGCCACACACTAACCCGGGCAAGACCGGGGGCTAGGGGAGGGGGGCGGTTGGGGGCCTGCATGGTTGGTCTTACAGATTCAGCGACTGAAGTAACCACATAGGATGGTCTGAACATAAAAATCCCTAACTAAAGCAAGTCATGGTGGGTACACATGTCCTAGGCCTGTAGCTGCCTTAACAAAGGTCAATCTTTACTTTCCTGAGACTGTATTGTCTGTCACATTACCTTTGGAATGTCAGAGTAGTCCTCCCTTTCCAGAACCCTCAGGGCACAGCCTCCCACCAGAACACAAGACCACAGAATCCTTAGTTACCTTGTTCCACATACCATCTCTATGTGCTGCAAAGGTTAACTACACTGTACCCACCACTATAAAAGATGTGTGTGTCTCTCCATTTTACTCTTTTTTTCCTAATCTTCAGCAGAGGACATCGTCACTGATTTTAGAGACAGAAAGAGGAAGAGAGAAGGAAAGAGAGAGAAACATTCATGTGAAACGAGTCCATCAGTCGCCTCTCATACACACCCAACTGGGATCAAATGCACAACCTTTTGGTGTACAGGACAACGCTCCACCAACTGAGCCACCCGGCCAGGGCTTTCCATTTCACTCTATCCAGTCTCAGAGATTTTCCCCCACTTTGCTTCCTCAGGCTTCCCTAATCTACCACCAACGAATTTCATGTAACCCCAGTCCCACCCCACCCCCACACACACATCTCCTTCTTTGATTCTAATGTATAAAATAAGCTTCTCCAGAGCATTTTCTCAATCTGTTGAGATTTTGCTTCCTGGCAATTGTCATTAGTTTGGCTCAAATAAACTCGTAAAAATTCTCTACAGATTAGGACGTTTCTTTCTGTCCTTTTTTTCTTTTTCTTTTTTTGGACGTTTATTATGTCAATATCATTAATCAATGTTACACCAATAAATTTAAATAAATAAAAAGAAAGAAAAGTAATTCAGCCATGAAAAGGAGACCACATGTGGAGTCTGAACTCTGAGACTGGGGCCCTGACCAGCCTCTCTATGGGCATCTATTTGCATACTTGAGGCAAAACCTAACTTAGTAGGGACATGATAAAGACAGTATTGGGTCCAATATGAATTCACATCTACCATGCTAATGACATTTATTTTGCAAATACTTATTGAAGACCACAGTATGTAGTGAGAATGTACCTCTGCCCTCAGACAGCTGAGTACAGACTGAAAGAGATGGGAAAAAATAATTATGACACACTCAGATGAATTGGAATATAGTTAAGTATGTAGCTTAGACTTGAAAAAGAAACACAGAAACATTCTTTCTCTCTTACTCCATCCAATCTATCAGTCCTGTTGGTTCTATTTTCAAAATATGTCCAGAATCAAACCTCTTCTCCCCACTTAACTTACTGCTACTGCTGGGTCCACGCTGCCATCAGCTCTCAGCAGAGTTGCTGCAGTAGGCCCTGCCAAGTGTCTGTGCCTCTCTCTCAGTCCGCCACACTCTGTTCTGAACACAGCAGCCAGAGGAGCCTTTGAAATCAGAAGTTGGATCATGCAGTGCCCCTGCTCAACCCCTGCAGTGCTCAAAGACCCTTCAGTGGTCCACAGGGCTCTGCATAATCAGTTCCCTCCACCCCTTACTGCTCACTGCTCTGCTCACTGTGTTTTTCTGCTCACTGTTTCTTGAGCTCACCAGGCATGGTGCTGCCTAAGAACATTCGCATGTGTAGTCCCGCTGCCTGGCATACTCTCCTCTCATGTACCTGCATGACTAACTTCCTCACCTCCCTTAAGTTTTTATCAATTGTCACCTTCTCCAGGAGGCCTATCTGACTATTTCAAAATCACAAAGCCAGCCAACCCTGCTCTCTGGCACTCCTGAGCTCTGTTTTCCTGCTCTGTTAACCTTTTCCATAACACTTACTGCCTTCCACATGCTGTAGAATTTTCTTACACATCATATTTACTGTGTGTTGCCCATCCCCCACTATCAAATACACTCCTCGATGCAGGAATTTTTTGTCTCAGTTGAATACTGGTGTGTCCTAAGTGCCTGCAGAATTGGCTGGCACTCAACAGACACTCAGCAACTGTTCAGTGCTGATGACAACACAGCGTGGGCAGGGAAGGCTTCTGGGTGGGTGGCAGAATGGACTCTTAACTAGGATAATCAGAAGGAGAGACTAAATATCCCTTGATTTCAGTTTTCTCATTTGTGAGTTTGGTATGATCCTGTAGCTCTAAGACATATTTTTTTCTAAAGTGTTTAAAAGCCAGTGTTGACAGCCTCAGTATCATCAATAGGTTCTGTGACTGTGAGCAAAACAATGTACAATGAAACCAGTTTTACCACATGTTAACTGATGTAAACAAGAGTTAAGTCTCTATGGCATCTCCCCAATGTTATAACAAAATGACTGAATGAAATGACGTTATTTGAGGACCTGCTGTACTTGGGCCACTGGTATTATTGCAAATCTGAACATTGCTTGAAATTCTTGTCTTATCCCTAAGTGGCCTTTGGGCCTAAATAAAATACAGCATCATGGAGCCTTGGATATGGGAACACTTAGGATGTGTACGGCTGGCAGAGACCTTCTTTCAGCTGGAGGAAGCTCTGGCCAGAAGGGAGAATAGAGCTGCTGGGGAGGAGGCAGGGGTGTAAGATTTAAAATCCCTCTTAACCAGCCAGTGTGTCCTGGTTTGAGACTTTGGATATTTTTCCTAGACTTTGTATTGTTTCAATGGAACATTTTAATAAACTTGATAATGGCCAGCCAGCTTTGAGATGATGTTTAAATTTGGATTAACAGGCTGAATAGTCAAGTATAATAATTGAATGGATTACAACAGTGTCTTTTGAATGACTCATTAACTGCCACTGTTGAGTTTACTGTTTGAAGTGCTTGCCAAGAAAAAGTTGTTACCATGCAATAGTACTAGATTTTTACTGGTTGTAAGTTTATTTAAAGTATGTCATGGAATCGGTTTCCTCAGCAACTCCAGGACCCAAAGCAATAGAACAGCCATGTTACATCCAACAGCCCCCATAAAAGGTGTAGCTTTGCCATGATTAAAATGGAGCATCCAACATAATAGGCCCTTGAATTTTGGCTGGGAAGAACTCTTGCGGGGCCTGTGCCCACCCCGTGTCTGGGAGCCTAATCGCTAGAGCCATGGCTTCCCAGTCTCTTCCCCTGGACCGTGGAAGGTGAGAAGTCCCTGTGTGGTTGGATGCTATGCTGAGCTCGCTCACCTGCAGCACAGTGCACCCTGTGAGAGGCTGGGGCTAGGGGAGGTGGGCAAGCAGTACAAAGCAAATGTGTCTGGTTATGTGATCCACGTGTGAATCATTTCCTCCCAGGGTGTGGGCAAGAATGCAGGGATAGTGTGGGGAGAGCTGAGCCTGGATCCTTCTCTTTGGCAGGATCCAAAAAACACTTCTTCCTCCACCTCTCCAGTTTATCATTCTGGGGACTTGCACAGTAGAATGGCCCCCTGTAACCTTTTTAGGAAGAACAGGAAAATCCTCCAGGTAAGACACCAGCCAGCCTCCTCCTAATTCTGAAGTACATGGTCATCTATAATTCACTCATGATTTCAACAAGTACAGGTTTCCCCTCTATCCAAAAGTAGAGGTTCCTATGAAATCTTTTGTAAGCCGGCATGGCATAAAGTGAAGAAGTGATTACCTTTAATTTCTATGGAGAAACGTTTGAGCGCTCCCAGACCCGACATTCAGTGCAGGCACAGTGGCTTTACTTCGCTCATCATGCTTGAAATGCTTAGGTTTGCCCAGTTTTGTGCTGAAGTGTAACGCCCTTATGAGGTCTCTGAGGCTTTTCTGATCCCCAAGGACACAGCTTGCTAAGGGACGCACAAAATCAGTGCATATAGAGCCCAGACGCTCCCAGACATGGCTCAGAGATGGGTGCTGAGGTGCTGAGGTGCTGAGGGTGGTTCTGGGGAAGGAGCTCAGTGGGGCCACTCTTGCTGCTCAGAGGCGCTGCCTCTACCCAGATGCTTAATGCTATTTTTGCTCTTCCCCTTTTTGGTAAAAGCGAAAATCCTCCTCGGAGTTCTTTCAGTTAGAGAAGACAGGTACTGATGTAGGTCTTTCATCAATTTTAGCCTTCCTGTATGCACAGTTATTTTACAGGAGCTACTTTTGTTCTCATTTGGTTAGACCCCTACTCTGGATACAGAATTGCCTTCCCTTCACACAGTGTGTCTGCCAGCTACCATCTGCAGACTCGCAGAGTCCCTCAGCCACCAGCATGGTATTCCACTTGGTGTGGCTTCTAGTTAGGGGACTTGCTGCTCAGGAATCCAGTGTGGCAATCAGCCCAGGCTCCTGGATTTGCTGGTCTTTCCTGGTTCCCCATCATCCTGAAGCAGCTGACTTGACAGAACGGAAGAACAGGCCTGCGACGCCTGAGATAAGGCACCACCTGGTGGCGATACCGCAGGGTCGGGGCAGCGTTCCCAGGAGGCTGCTGAGACTGCCAGTCAGGGCCCATTCCATCGCACTGATCTCCCCAGGGCCTGGATTCACAAGTCCATTAACCAAGTGTGGATGTGGGTGTGGCCCACCCACTATCACCAATGTTACTCCTAGGGATTTACTAGCATAATTTATACTTTGTGTCCGTGTGACCTCATGGGCAGGGGGTCTTCATTCCAAGGGGAGAAGAGCTTCCACCTGGAAACACGTGGATTTCACTGGACTGAACACCAAGACTGCCGCCTGGCCGCCTAAGGCTCCTCCTACTTCTGAAGGAACAAGCAGAGAAGGGAGAGTCTACGGGCTGGCTGTGTGATCCTCACGACCAGGGCAAACTGCACTGCCGCTCTATAGTGAGGATAAAAATACAGGAGATTCCTTAGGGCTTTCTTGGTATTACCATGCCCTGTGGCCAAAGTCAACTGAGAAGGATGAGAAACCAATCCAGGCATGACTGCTGATGGTCCTGACCCTTCAGGAATGAAGGTTAGGGGCATGCACCAGGCACGAGCCTCGACCAGCTGAGGTGCTTACTGAGAATGAAAGGAATCTGAAGTGGGCAATGGAAGAAGGTGGATTTAAATCTCAGCTCTGAAGGGTGACCAGCTGCAAAAGCATGGATTTGATTGCCACATCTGTTTCATATTCAGTTGTGAATAAGTTGGAGGGCTTGTATATATTTTATATGTTAGTTAAATTTACATAAATGTAAAAAATATAGACTGAGTGATATGTGGCCCTTGTGGCAAACATAGGTCTCTTCAGGGTGACAGGCAGGGTACTTTTGGCCACCGGATCCCCAAAGATGCAGTAGGTTGTCACTCCTCTGCTGTATCATGGGGCACAGGGTTATTAAATATTGCGACGTGCAGGATCAGCTCTCAGGAGCTTCCCAGCCCTGCAGCGGGAACCGCTGGGGCACCCTTGCCTTCCCCCTGTCCTTGATTAGCCCTGAACCTGGCACGTCTGTCTCCCTTTGGGGGTGTAGTTGCACCTGTCTTTCCTTCAGCAGGTCATGTTCCTGGAGGGCTGTGTCATGTCAGGGAGGGCCTGGGCTGTCGGGAATCAGCATTGATCCTCACTCCCCAGCCGCACAGAAAAGTCCTCCCTGGCAGAGCCAGCCTGCTGCGTCTGAGGGACACAATTTGGAGGAAGGGGGGACCACGGAGCTGTGGAGCTGCAATGTTCATAAGGCCAGGTGGTGACCCCTGGCTCCTGACCATGGGCCGGTTCCTCAGGGTGAGCTCAGAGCGGTGTCTGTTACCCACCGAGAAGGGATGCATTTCGGCACATTGTTTTAGTAGGTGTGGCTGTGTGCATGCACGCACACAGATCATCAGTTTGGTGGCATCTCCCTGCTGGGTCCCCCACCGCCCCGTGTCTCGTCTTGGAAAGCTCACAATGGGAAAGGCTCAACCCTCCAACTCCATCACATAACCACAGCACAAGACTGTGGAAAAGGACACAGCCGTCCCAGGGCACTACAAGCTGCATAGCTCAGGCCCAGCTGCCCCTTTAGGAGAGTCAGTAACAACACAGTGAGTGTGTCACCTGGTGATTGTCCAAGACCATGACCTCAGAACCACTTGGCCCAGAAGTCACCTTGGCCAGCAGGGAAGAGTGTGGGGGTTTTCCTTGGCCAAGTACACAGAGCCCCATCCTGGCAAAGGAGAACCCGTCCCTGACCCACCAGGTCCCAGCCAGGGAGGAGTGGCCACAATGTAGCTCACAGAGAGGCTGATGGCCTCTAGAGAGTGTCTGCCTTAAACTGAATTGTGTAAGGAAGGGCAGGGGTGCTGGACATCCTAGTTCACGCGGAGCATAAAAGTTCATGGAATGAAGGCGAGCTGTGGCCCTAAAAGCTGCACAGTACATCTGTCCACTGCAGAAAAAGCCTGCAGGGAAAGGAACTGGGAGGTGGTGGGCCAGGACACCACAAGGATGCAAATCTTGTGGTGACTGTGAAACAAACCCCTAGAGGGGGCCTGCCTGTTTCATTCTGCCCTGAGCTGGTCTGTTCCACTCTGCTCCAGTGAGACATCCTCAGTGTTTCAGCTCCAGCTGGGGAAATGCAGTCTTCAGTCCCTGGTGGAAAGGGGAAATGTGCTCTCCTAGCAGAGGG
>VMDR010029853.1:0-12582 GCA_007922815.1 Macrotus californicus
TTTTTGCCCATTGAGTATGATGCTGGCAGTGGGTTTGTCATATATGGCCTTTATGATGTTTAGTTACATATCCTCTATTCTCACTTTGCTGAGAGTTTTTATTATAAATGGGTGCTAGATTTATCAAATTCTTTTTCTGTATCTTTTGATATGATTATGTGGTTTTTATTTTTCATCTTGTTTATGTGGTGAATCACATTTATTGATTTGTGAATGTTGCACTAAACTTGTATCCCAGAATAAATCCCACTTGTTCATGGTGTATGATCTTTTTGATGCATTGGTGTGTTTAGTTTGCTAATATTTTGTGGAAGATTTTATTGTCTATGTTCATCAGGGATATTGGTGCATAATTTTTTTTTTCTTTGTAGTGTCTCTATCTGGTTTTGAAATTAGAATAATGCTGGCCTCACAAAATGAGTTTGGGAGATTTCCTTCCTCTTGAATTTTTAAAAATAGTTTGAGATGGAGAGGTGGTAGTTCTTCTCAGAATGTTTGGTAAAATTCACCTGTGAAGCCATCTGGTCCAGGGCTTTTATTTGTTGGGAGTTTTTGGATTACTACTTCAATTTGACGAGGTATAATCTGTCTATTCAGATTCTCTGATTCTTCTTGATTTGGTTTTGGAAGATTGTATGTTATATCTGATAAGGGCTTAATATCCAAAATTTACAAAGAACTTATAAAACTCAACACCAAAAAACCAAACAACCCATTAAAAATGGGCAAAGGACTGAATAGACACTTCTCCAAGGAGGACATAGAGAAGGCCAATAGACATATAAAAAGATGCTCAACATCACTAACAGCAGAGCAATGCAAATTAAAAGCACAATGAGATATTGTCTCATACTTGTCAGCATGGTCATCATCAATAAATCAACAAACAACAATTGCTGGTGAGGATGTGGAGAAAGGGGAACTGTTTTGCACTGTTGGTGGGAACACAAATTGGTGCAGCTACTGTGGAAATTAAAAATGGATCTGCCTTTTGATTTAGCAATCCCACTTCTGGGAATATATCCAAAGGGACTCAAAACACTAATTTGAAAAAACATAAGCACCCCTATGTTCATTGCAGCATTATTTACAATCATCAAGATATGGAAGCAGCCCAAGTGTCCATCAGTAGATGACTGGATAAAACAACTATGGGGCATTTATACAGTGGAATACTACTCATTAGTAAAAAAAGAAAATTTAACCCTTTGCAACAGCATGGATGGACCTGGAGAACATTATGCTAAGTGAAATCAGTCAGTCAGGGAAAGACAAATACCATATGATTTCACTCCTAGGGCCTGAACTAACAAGGAAAATAGGGGTGGAGGGATTGAGCAAAAAGGAAAAAGGACTCATGGACATGGACAACAGTGTGGTGATTGCAGGGTAGGGAGTGGGTATGAGGGGACTAAAGGGTAATGGAAAAAATACAATAAAATTTTTTTAAAAAAGAATGTAAATTGGCACAGCCACTATAGAAAACAACATAGAGATTTCTCAAAAATTAAAAATAAAACTACCACGTGATTCAGCAATTTCACTTCTGGGTATAATTCTAAAGGATGTGAAATTACTATCTCAGAAAGTATCTGCATCCACATATTAATTTCAGCATTATTTATAATAGCCAAGATATTGAAACAATGATGGACAAATAGTAAAATAAAGTTCTAATAGGCAATCGAATATTATTCAGCCGTGAAATGGAAATTTTGTTATTTGAGACACGATGGATGGAACTGATGGCATTATGCTAAGAAAAATAAATAAGAAAAAGAGAGAGAGAAATCCTCTATGATCTCATCCAAATGTGGGATCTAAAAAATAAAATAAAACTGAACTTATAGATACAGAGAACAAATTGGTGTTTGTCAGAGGTGGGGACTGGGGGATTGGGAAAATGAGCAAAAATAGTCAAAAAATGGAAACTTCCAGTTATAAGATAAGTAAGTTTGGGGATCTAATGAATAGCATGGTGACTGAAGGTGAGAGTGCCCGAAGGCTTTCATTGTAATTGGGCAATTAGAGCCCCATTGTACTCTTATACTGAATCCTAATAACTATAAATTTGAAAGTGCATCAAAATCTTATAATCTGAAGCACTGTGGGATCCAGTAGCATTCAAATTAAGGAAATCTAGATTTCAATAACCCAAGGCTTAACCTAGAGAACTTTCTTGGAATAACTTGAAAGCTCCTAACATAAGAGGAAACCCTGTCAAGTAAAAATGGGTAGGAAGCAAACACCAAACTGTTTATTATGTTTCTACCCTCATCCCCAGTCTCGGAGCACTAACTCACAAACAGGGACAAAATGCTGTGAAAAGAAAAACACAAACCTTCTCAGCTGGGCCCTCAGGGAACAGAGTGCAGGAGTTAGACACACCCTGTCGTGTGAGTAGACAAGGGAAGAGAATAGCTCAGAGGACCACAGAAAGGAAACAGGAAGAGGTCCCAACTGCCTCTGGTCTCTCAGCATTTTCTTATTTAAATTCCTATATGCTACTTCAATTTGCATTTGTTTTTGTACATTGTAAAGGTTTGTACTTCGCATGTGCTTTGTTTACCCAACTAACTTGCAAATGTGAAGATCTCACAGGGATGTAAGAGGAAAATGGCACAGGTAAGAGAAGTGAGAGAAGATCAAAGGGATAAAGGGGTAAAGATGTATCACATTGTGGGGACTTGACAGGGCCTTTGAAAGGCAACTGCCTACTCTGAGTGAAGTGTCTGCCGGTTAGCTCTGAGCCAGGCTGACACTTTTGGTTAATTCATGGGGATGGATTTTTTCTCCTTTCTGTTTTCCTCTTTTCTTTTCTGCTCCCCTTCTACCCAAATACACAATACCAAAACTATTTCCCTCATATGAGGCCGTTGCTTTTCATCTGATCCAGCTGACCAGCAGCAAAATGATAATCAGAAAACTGGGACTTTTGCAACCACACAGCATGCAGACCTGGCCCTGTATCTCCCTTGACTTGCCAATTTTAGTAGCTACAACTGGGTCCTTGAGTTGTCCTTTGTTTTAAGAAACTCTTCTTTTTGGATAACATACTACCTCTGCTTCATTTCTGTCTCATGTTGAAGACGTCCTATTTTATATAGAACATGTGTCCCATTTCCTATGGAGCACATCAACCCATGTTGCCAGTCTCACTGAAGTAAACATCAGGTCCTCAGACCTGCAATAGTATAGTTTACAGATCTGGGCAGAAGGTACAAACCCTGTGTCAAAGCCAAGGTCAATGTGTGCGTGTGCTGATGTACAACAAATGTCCTGTCGGGTTCCAAATTAGGCAAGTATAAAAAAGAGAGGGAGGAAGACTCATTTGTAATGAGAACTGAAAAGTAGTTCACTCAGTACTCTATAACCCTATGGAAAGGGAACTACCATTTACCACACTCTTCTCCTTTGATAGGAACTGTGCTAAGTGCTTTACATAGATTATCTCATTTAATCATCAAAATAATGGTATCTGCAAAGAAGGTACTATAATTATGTATTATGTTTGTGATATAGGGAAACGGAAATTTAGAGACTTGAAGAAACTTGGCGAAGATGATGTATATGGAAATGACAGAGCCAACAATAAAGACTGAGCTACGTGACTCCGATATTGTGCAGCTAAATGATGTTCTACACGTCTCTCCTTATTTCTATTCACTCGACCATCCCCCAGCTCCTCCATCAACTCCATCCCCAGTTGAACTCAAGTTTGTTTTCTGGAAAACAAACAATAATAGGACTAGAGCATTTTAAGGTGGTGGTGGAGGAGGTTCTGATTTTCAGGTGGACTGTTCCAATATCATGGTCTTGTCTTATCTATCTATCTATCTATCTATCTATCATTTATAATCCTCACCTGAGTATATGTTTATTGTTATCAGAGAGAGGACGAGAGGGAGACAGAGAGAGAATGTGAGAGAGGAATATCCATCAGTTGCCTCCCATATGCACCCTGACCAGGGATTGAACACGCAACCTAGGTATGTAGTGTAATTGGGAATTGAACTGGCAACCTTTCTGGTGCATGGGATGACATTGCAAACAACTGAGTCACCTAACCAGGGGCATGGTCTTATCTCTTGATAAGAAATGGAGAAGAGGTGATAAATCCACACCCGCTTGCACTGGGCAGCCTTATGACCCCCTAAGCATAACCTTCATGAATTATTTGTTGTTTTTTTCTTATATTACCAGGCCACTTTGCCTTGAGTTAAAAAAACATTCCATTTCCAGTGTATTTTCCATTTGGGGGCTAATGTTTTTATTCTTTTTTATTAGTAGAAATGGAAATCATTTCTTTTAGAACCAAGTACTGTAGGGTAGGAGTTTTATGGTCATTTTCCAGATGGCCCAGGGAACAGACATGAGAGACCCCAGGAGAAACTTATTTCTAGCCAGAAAGGAGCTAGAACTTAAACCTAGGATTCATGCCTGCAAATGTCGGTGGCCAAAGCATGTTTGTATGAATGCTACATGTCCAGTAGCTTCTTTGGCACCCGTAGCTACAGTGTACTAAATATCTCCAAAGCCGTTTTCATAAATCCTCCCACGAACTTGCTCTATCTCCTTCGCCTCCTATCTCAGCAAATGGTACCACCATTCCAGTGTGCACGCCCGACACCTGGATATCAGCTTCTACTTTTCTCTCTCCCTCACTCACACTGCCACTGTCCTGTGCTACCAAGTCGTATCTCTTTTATGCCCAATGCGTAAAGTTTATCCTTCTCTTTCTACATCTACCCAAACAACACTCTGTCTCCTCTGGGCTGCTGGGATTATCTCTTAATTGGTCTCCATTTTCTCCTCTTTTTCCACCTTCCACTTTGCTCTCAGACTAAAGCCAGGTTGGTCTTTTTATAACACAAATACAATCAAGTTATAAATGTCATCCCATCATTTTGTTGAAAATATTCAATGTCTTCCGATGGCACTTAGATAGAAATAAAAACCTCAAACACAGCTGAGAAGGTCTTGCATGATTTGGCCCTTACCGTATCTCACACTTCACCCTTTACTCTCTGCACCACAGTCCCACTGCCACTTTCCCATTTTCTCAAACACTGCGGAGCCCTGTCTACAAGCTCTTGCGTCTCCCTGGATCCCTTACTCATCTCCCATCTCCGAAATGGTGTTACTACTGACTCTTTCCTTAGACCTCAGCTCAGATGTCACTTTCTCAGAGACAATTTCTCTGACCTCTGTTATATGCTCTCTCACAAGACCACTGCACTTCTTATCACTTATCACTGTTGCAATTTTACATTTACTGGTGGAATTATGTGATTGGTTTCTGTATCCCTTACAAGCAATCTCTTTTTGTTCAACCTTGTGTACTTAGTATCATGCCTAGCACATGGTTGGCACATGACACGTATTTGTTATGCTTACCATTTTTCTGAATGAGAAGGTTGTAGATTTGAGTCTGAATGCCCTCTGGGTACAGAATAAAGCTGCACTCATACTTCCCACTGAGTGAGGAGGACATGTTCCTTAAGTGCAGAGTCCATTTTATCACATTCCCAGGAATTTCTTTGAAATCCACCAGTGACTCGCAGGGAATCCTATTTGCACAATAGAAGCCATGTTGGGGATGATAAAGAGCAATGAGGTCCACCTCCTTGGACCACTGCGTTTGGATCAAGAAGTTTTTCTTCTGTGTTTGGCAGGTCAGCTTGACATCAGAGCCAGGTAAAGCATAAATGTCTTCTTCTGCATTGAATTTTCCTTCCCATGCTCCTGAAAAGGAATAACTTTAGTTTGCATGATTCACATGGAGGGACTCTTAATTATAAACCTTGATGACTTACTTGGATGAAGTGAGTGAGCAACAGGGGGCTTTTCTCCCTGGCTGCCTTAGGGGTTGGGGGAGCTTATGTGTGACCCAGAGAGAAGTATGAGTTTCAATACATATGAGGAGGCATTTGTTAAGGACATTAGAGGAACTGACTGATTTCTGCATATTTACTTCTTTGTTGGTTGGTCTCTTTAAAAAATAACTTAAGATCTCTGACCACCGGTGAATAAAATGAAGGCTTTAAAATTGAAACTCATTATCAAACATTATGCAACTATTCTTACATTTAATACAATTGGCTTTTTTTGGTTATGAATCAGCACTTGGGTGTTAACACTCAAGTGGTATTTTTTAAAACTTCAAAAGTAACTACAAACTATTATGTATAGAAATTTTTACAAATATATGTTTATAAGATGCTTTTACATGTACTATCTCATTTAATCCTTCTTTGATACTAAACAGTGAGGTTGTTAACACTTTTTTCAAGGAGGAAACTGAAGTACAGATTAAATAATTTTTTCAGAGTCACGTCTCAGTAAAAGAATATGAATGTGACTGACTGGAATATGATTGATAGATTCTATAAACTCATAACCTCCAAACGTCTCCCAAATTGGTTGAGACAGGTAGGAAACTTGATATTCAACATATATGAACGTGAGAGGGCCTTGATTCCCACGTAGTTAGTGTGCATAGGGGAGGAGAGGAGAAAATACCTCAGCTAAAGATAAATCAGTGGTTACCGTCATCTATAATCAATGCTTTGAAATACTAGACGTAACAGAAGATTCACTCCCATCAGTGCTCCAAACAAATGGTACAGGCATTTAAAAAATGTTAAGTATTGAGTCTCTGACACACCCTCAATGGTACAGACCTCAGTTTTAGAATTAACATGGAATGCTTTTACAGAAATGATATGTTATTGTGACAAGTACCACGGAAACTAACAAAGAGTAAGATAAAAAGATGACAAGCAACTGGGAAGAAACAAGCCTCTTAAAGGTACTTGACAAATGGGAATTATTACACTTTTATGAATGCAAAAGTATGGGGAGGCAGAGGTTAGTACAGTTTCATGTCGCTCCCTGTGAGCTCCCCTTTGCTGGATAATATGTTTCTGATCCTATCTACAGCATTATATTCCAAAGTCTCCTTTGATTTAGAAATTCTCCTTAAAATCTTAGTAGCTCTAGCTGAAAAGCACAGTTAATTCTTAAGACACTCAGGATCACTATAATACCCTCATGCTATGGGATCCAGAACTAATCATTCTTTCCACTATTTTAAAACAGGCCCTTTAGGCACTGGTTGCCACTGTCGGAAGGACCCCAGGATGCCTCCCAAGTCTATACTTACATGTGCCTCATTAAAATTCAACATATGTTCAACTCCCAAAGACAGCATTTGGAGGAGAAATGTTCGTTACACACAAAAGAAAAAAAAAAGGATAGCTGAAAGAGAGAAAAATTTGAACAAAGATCTCTGAGCATTGGTAGCTTTGCGATTGATTGATTTATTTATATTTAGTATTCCAGAGTTGTTCTGACTATCATTTGGAGAGCATTTCATTTCCAAGACACGAAATTTCCCAGTTACCCCAGAGATCCTCTTAGGGAGGAAATGGGTAACAATGTCTCTGAGCAGTGGCACAAACCACCCATTCCCTTCTTGGTTTTAGCGTTCGTTAGTAATCACTTCTAGACTCTTAACAGCTCTCCCATAGCTGCCACTTAAATACACAACTGAAGCCGGAGTAACCGTCTGCCTTTGGCGCTTGATTTCAGCAGCAGTCCCAGGCATTTTGAATGAACGGAGGCCTCATCCGCCCCCTAACGGGGCTGATGTGACAAAAAAAGACAACTGGAAGCCTTACCCCTGACAAAGTGTATCTGGATGATGGAATAGACAGCACAATATGTCCATCTTTTCTCCATGGTCTCCGGAAGGCCTTACACCAGCATTTTCATCGTGATCACAGAAGTCAATTGATGCCTTTAACTAAGCAAACTCCAGCCACCCTGTTTGTGCTGAAAAACCCCAAATCTACCACACGCCCAGGTCTGTTTATCACTTGGCAAGACCCCAGGAAATGAAACGTAGACAGGAAAATAATGTGGTTCAGAGCTCAGTGTAACCTTCAACGGAACAATGTTGAAACCGTTCTCTGAAACCTTGTGTTTCACCTTTGTTAAAAGACTTTTCAGCATCCAAAGAGTTTCCCCGCCAGGATCTCTGTGTCAGTCAAGCTGCTTCTAAAATCCAGAGGCAGTCACACAGAGAAGTTCATAATGTGCTTTTTACACACTTCTTTTCAAGAGCACAAAGTCATTTAACAATTTTGAGCTGTGTGTCTTTGATAATAGCTTTTCTGTTCAATTTAAAAATACATTTTCTTCACAGAATTGCTCTGGAGTGAGAGAACAAAAAATTTACACATTTAATTTTAATAAAATCTAAAAAATGACTGAGGGGAGCATCATCTATCAGATCAAATTTTTATTGTCTCCCTTCTTGTAGGGAGACCTGCATTTTTTGGGGATGGAGAAGTGAAGGCTCCTTTTCTACCCAGTGTCTGGGATTGACCGGAAGTTAGGCAGGGAAGTCTCTCACCCTGCTGGCTGGAGGGTGACAGAAAAGCTTGTGCCTCAGCCCAAAACCATATAGAGAGAGGCTGCATCAATCGGAATCCAAAGGCAGAGAATCTGTTTCCTCCCCCAGTCACCAAGGCTGTTACACCTGCCCAGTCACTTCCATTTGCAGAGGACCAAGACTGGGGACCAGGGAAGTGACTCCTGGGACGTGATGACTATACCCCTGACAGATGCGACTGTATGGTTTTCCAGCTTAGGATGAAAGAGACCGTCTTCATTTTCCAACATCAAGAAAACAAGCATTAGTCTCAAGACTCGGTGCAATTTTAATGAATAAAGAATAAATATGACTAAATATATGTGCAATTGGTGAAATATTCTGTGACCCCAGTCTCACTATTATACTGCCACCTTTGGCAGTATCCAGCAAGCCTGAAGACAAAGGAGAAGGCTGAGCTTCATTCCCGAGGTGATAACTTTTTAGAGATAATTTTTACCAGATTGTCATATTTCATGTCATCATGACATCATATCATGCCATTAAGTATATACTGACCTGTCCAATGAAAGGACTTGGTGGCAGGGAGGAATGTGATGACCCTGGGGCATGAGGCATCATCCTCATCACTGAGGAGATTAGAATTTATCTGGGAGAAGAGAAATTAGCATATGGTGAAACAGGGCTTCTGTGTTCCTGGATGGCCAGGCTGCCCTGTACACTATCACTGCAAATACTTTCCATGACAACTGTCATACTTACTCATTACTACTCGGCTAATGATGTTGCCTGTAAAGGCCAGAAGATGGAGTCACCTATTCCCTAATTTAGGGCTCTCCAAACATTTACTCCAGCTCCCCTCCCCACAACCTCCGCAATGAGGCTCAGGTTACTGGTGATGACCAGGATATTTCAGAGAGGGCCGTGGAGTTCAAAGTCTTCCACTGAAAGGAGGAGGAGAAATCACTGCTCTTGATGCCTTTATCTCCCTTCTTCATTTCCCCTGGAAATCCAGGAAATTACAGTGATGGACTGTAGAGCCCAAAACAGTTCAAGAGACACAGTGGGAAGATCCTGATCTCTGGTTTGGTGTCCCTGTTAAACTGGAACACGTTACAAGCCTGGGGAAGAAACTTAGTTACCTCACTCTACTTGTCATATTAAGAGGAATTTACCTAGGTGGAAAACAATAAAAATCTACATTCTCTAAAAACAACACCCTCCTTCTCTTGGCATACTAACACATCTATTTTTTATTGCTTTACAGTTAAGCAACTCTTCAAAAAAATTTAAAAATAAAACAATAAAACATTGAAATTAAGAAAAATCGAACAATGGCCAGAGGGGAAGGGGGAGGGAACAGTAGGGGGAAGGGTTTACACGAAACACTATAAAGGACACATGGACATAACCAAGGGGGAGGGTGAGAGCAAGGGAGGGAGGTGGGATTGGCTGGGGTCGGAGGGGAGTGGTGGGGGAAAAATGCAGACAAATGTAAATGAACAACAATAAAGTAATAAAAAAAAATAAAACACTCTAAATTCAGAAAAAAAGAAAATCATCATTTTTTCCCCCAGAGTCACAGACTCACTTTTAATGGAATCCTTACCTCTCATTGGGTTGAACTACCCAGAGCACTTGTTCAATGGCTGCTGGGCAAACTGTCCCTCTTTGGGTATTTTCAGGGCCTGGTTCATGGCTCGTATGCCTAGAAACCTCTGCAGCCTGGAACTATCAGATTTGACTAGTTTTCCTTTGGGACCCGCCCAGGCTCTAAGAGAGGAAAAAATTCAGATGTCCACAAAAACTTCATTGAACGCACCTGTGTCCTGCAGCTACAAGACCCAGGTGACAGCCCCTCCATGGCTGTTTGCGTGCAGCAGGTGGCAGCAACACCCTGCAGACCAGCACGGCTCTCCCGGTGATAGAAATTTTTGCTTCCACTGCCTTTCAATCCCAATAGTATTTTCTAAAGGCCCTTTCAGCATGGGGATAGGCATTCTCTAAGCTTAAAAATAACTCTTCTATGGAAGTCATGTCAATCTCTTCTATTACCCTCCCTGCTCACCAAATCCCAATTGCATAGCGTTTCTTCTGTCTTAGAGTATAGGCTGCTGCATGTGAAGAGAAAACAGAAGCAGTCAGTTTTACACACACAAAGAAATCTTGAACTTCTTGAACTTCAGAGACAAATTCAATTATTTACAAAGAGAAGCAGGGACACACATTATTTCTGCTACTGGCAAGACATAATTGTGTGTTTCAGACAAACTTTTTATGTGCTCCATCTAAACACTTAGCCTCAATGAGAAAAAGACATTTTCAGAAATAGGAAGTTGAGCAAAATGGTAAACGTACTTTAGTGGTTTTCACTGAAGTTATCTCGAATGTTACTGACTTGTCTTTTATTCTATTCTTTACTTATAAGACAATGTGGAGTGTTAAGTTTCTCTTCCAAAATGTTGAGAAACCATAAAGCTTACTATTTTTGCAAATCAAAAATATTTATTGAGTGTCAACTCTTAAGAGATTATGAAGAACCATAGTTCTAGGTGATTTAAAAATATAAATGATAAAACACACCTCTTGTCCTTTAGGCACTTATCATTTTGCTGGAGAGAAAGCATTCTTGTACATCAACATAGCTGAGCAACATAATGCACGGGAACGAAAGGGTAGGTGGGATAGGCCTTGGGAAGGGGCAGGTCTCTAGGGATCAAGTGGGACAGGGACATCTGAAGTGTGGAGCCTAAATCTGGCTTTATTTTTTAAAGCGAGTCTGGTGGAATCCATGGGGTAAGTCACCTGAGGCAGAGAAAGCAGTCAGAACCAACACTTGGTAGTACTGAAGTGACAGGTTAATTTGGTGATTTGGCTGCTATCATTGAGCAGAGACTTCCCTGGGAGCTTGGGGCAGACAACATTGTCCAGCCAGGGAGCTTAGATTATGGAGGGCTTTAAATTTTAGCCTATAGACCTTTTTCTTATATTAGACAGAATTATGGAATTTTCAACAAAAGAGTAATATATTTAAATGTAACATTTGAGAAAGAAGAATGAATCGAATTGACATGTGTAGACTGAATAAAGGAAAGGAGAAAAGGGAGGCAGAGCATCTGTTGGGGATTTTACATTTCTTTAGGCCCCAGAGGAGAGACTGACTACTGGCAGTGATTACAGTGGAGAGTGATGGGGGCGTGAACATTATAAGAAAGGGGAGGTAAGGCTTGTTGTCTGATTGGACATGGAATCAAAGTCTCCTGTGAAGTTTTTATGCATCAGAATAAGGAAAAAAAAAAACGTGTAGTAGAGTTGGATTCCTGCTGGAAGATCCACCCGACCCGAGGAGCACTTGTCGAAGGGTCACTGGACTTTGGATGGGAAGTGAGGAATCACTGGTTAGGGTACAGCATAGAGGCCCTGCCTTCAGGGGGGCCAAGCTCCTCCTTTTGGTTTGCACTCCAATTTTGTGAGTTTTAGGAATAACCATCTAATGAAAGAGAAAGAATTTTGTGAGACTTTTAGCATAGCAATCTGTTTTATCACCATCATTTCCACCCTGCTCAAGCCTATCTATTAATGACTGGGTTTGATTTAATACATTTCTCCAGTGACAACATCAATATCCGCTCATTACCAGAAAACATTTTAAAAGATTAACAAAGAAAATAAAAATCAGCTGGAATCCTAACCACTGAAAGACAACCAGTACTTATATTTGTCTTATATCTTTCTACAGTTTTACATAAATACATACACATGAAGAGAATTGGTGTTTTTTATTTTTCCCATGTGCATTCTAACTTGTGCTCTTTTTTCACTTCACAAAGATTGTAAACATTCTCAGACGTTATACAAACTTCTTCCTTTTTAAATGATTGTGTAAAATATATTGTATGGATGTACAGAAAAATAATTTTAAGTAAAATAAATATAAAACTTCCACCTACTTTTTTTACTTAGAGAAATACAATGACAAAGTTTAACAGAATAATTATAGTTAGTAATCCTTGAATATATCTTTTTAGTGGTCAATTGAAATTAGGAGGAGAGAAAGAGCTTGATTTTTGCCGAAATGCTGGGAAGCCAATGTTGACTCATTAATAACTCCATCATGTTGAGTTTTGCAGAAATACCTTTTAGAAATCATTAATATCTCTAGAGTTAACATAGACAAAATTAGG
>VMDR010029854.1:0-12589 GCA_007922815.1 Macrotus californicus
CCAGGGTTACCCACTAAATAAACAATTATGTCACCTAATGCAATTTAGGGAGTATCCCCTTAGCCAGTTGAAATTAAAAAATGAATAAAGGCCTTACGCAATAGAGATGTCTAGATGCGAAGGCCTCCGGGGTAATTTCTCTTTGCCCCAGTTGCCAGGGTGAAGCCATTCCCACAGCCACTATACCTTCAACTCAATAGCTTAGAAGATGTTCATAAACTCCATATCCTTCAGCATGAGAAATATGACCACTTAATTAACCTAATCATCTTGCAGAAATTTTCTACTCCTCCCAAACCACCACTTTACTTGACCATGCCTCTTAAGATTTTGAAAAATTTTTGTATAGAGTAGCAAAAATACATTAGGAATGACGGGACCTTGCATACAAGTACTCTTCCTGTCTGGTGGGGTGACATAACTTTTAAAGATATTAACTTCTGACTGAGTCTGTGGGTCACACTTCTTGGTGGCCTTACAAAGACAGGAGAGGCGTTCTCACTCTGAGAGTCACCCTTCGGGTGCTGGGGGCCTATATCCACTGATGGGATGGGGGAAAACCACCTGCTTTATTTATCTTTTATTACTTTTTTCCCCACCTCCCTTATTCACATGAAGTTGAGCTCTCATAAGATAAATGCACTTGTGGTGCCATTCCTCCATAGTTTATTACATATAATGCCGTTGTTCCCAGAGGCAGTTCTAGGAAAGGTAGAGCTTTTGAAAAGACATACCCCTAGGATCTTTTCTCAGAGATTCAACTTTACAGGATCTCAGTTTGACCAAGGAGTCAATACATTTTTTAAAGGTATATAAGAGCAATTAAGACATAAGTTTAGAATCTCCAGCCTACTGGGCCAGGAGCCAGGAATTCATAGTACGTAGTAATTGGTAATTATCTAGATATGTGACCCTGAACAGGCATTTGGTCCCTCTGGGTATAACATCGTCACAAGGGGAAACTGAGGAAAAGGTGCCATTCAGATCTGAGCCTAATATCATCTCCTGGTGTCTAAGCTCCAAGTTGATTGTAAGCAAGTGTACCAGTAATATATTTCAAGCAAAGAGGAATTGAAAGCAGGGCATTAAATACAAAGGTATGGGAAGAGCAGGAAGAGTAAAAGGACTAAAACAACTAAGAAAAGAGGTTTTGAAAGAGCCAAGAGGTGAGGAAGTTTGTTAGGGAATGGCTAGGAAGCTGCTGCCACCCCAGGGCCCAGAACCACCCAGTCGCTCCAGGAATCAGAGTTGAAGCAGTTACTTGGTCGGTCTATCCCAGCAGGAATGCAAGAACCAGGGAACAACACAGGGCGACCTGTGGCTGCACCAGGCGAACTGCAATACACAAACACATCACTCTCCATTTAGGATCCAAGCTCCCCTCTCACTGGTCACCGCAGCCTTTGGGACCCTCAAGGATTAGCATCAACTCAGAGCCCGTATCTAAAAATTTCCAGAGATGTGAGTTTCCTGTTCCCCGGGGACACAATTACCTGGCCAAAGGAGACAGGCTGTGTTACAGAAGGCCCCGAGGAATATTTTCAGCACAGGCGATGGCAAGGTCTCTTGGAGTAGAGGGATCTTCCAGTTAAAAACCTAGATTCTCTTTATTTAAAGGGTACCAGATCAGCTTATCTGTTTAGACATGGAAACTGGGTTAGAGGTTATTAGTCTCCAGATGGTGACTTACGTAAAGTCACTTACCCCAAATCTAGCTGGTTGACTGATTATACGTCTAAATCAGTACAACACTTAGTTATCATCTAATTCAGGGCCTGCAAATATTTTTCTACAATAGATCAGATAGTAATTATTTTAGGCATCACAGGCCTATTGATCCCTGTTGTCACTGGGGTATGAAGGCAACCAAAGAAAATATACATGTGGGAGAGGAAGACAGCGTTTCACTAAAACTATTTACAAAATGGCTGACACGCCAGATCTGGTCCATAGCCCACCACTCCCCAACCTCTTATTCCTTCCAAAAGACCTCTGATCTATTAGATATCACCCAAAATCCTTCTTTAGAAAATAGCCTAACAGCCACTCCAGCCCTGCTGCCCATGATTGTAACTGTACTCTTACCATCTCACCTTTGCTACCTGATTATTCCCAATGAAATCAGCTCCTTCAACGATGCCACCTTCTGTAATAATCACCTGCAGACATCAGCCACCACCAAGCTTTTCAGGGGTCCTAGTCGTCCAGTCCTGCAGGACTCCTATGACTGAAGAACTGTCTGAACTCTGCCAGGGGACACAGAAGGCACTGGAAAGGGAGTGGGTGGCGTCTAAGAAGTATACTATAGCACTCTTGACTCCTAAATCTTTGTATTTCTTCTTGAATGTTATTCCAGGCAAGTTCTATCATCACAGTCTCGTTAAATGTCTATCACTGTTGAGTAAATGTTTCTTTCAGTCACAGAAACAAGCAAACTGCTAAAGCCACGTCTCCGTAATCAGGCTAACACATTAGTACACTATTGTGTTCTTCTCTCCTTGGCTTAATAATCTCAGAATTCTTTCTTACCCACATTACCCAGATTCTGCCAATATAAATTAGCTGGGTCTTACAATTCCTTAGGTAGATAAGCTATCTCCTTCTAGGCCAAATTTTGCTCTCAAAATTTTGGACCTATACGGATCTGACTCTGGTTTTGGGCATGAACTTTATAAGTTGGGATGAAAATAATTGGCATCCTCTTGCAAAGTAACTGCCTCAGTTGAGCTTATTATAGGTTCTTAATGCAACAGAAAGCTAGTTTCCTCTTCCTTGGGGAACAAGAATTGCCTCCTCCGGAAAAGGAGGCTCAGAGGGAGTTGGAGATGCAAAGCTTTCAGATTAATTTGAATCCACTCACAGGTCCTCATTACAATTTTTAAGAGTTCTACTCCTTGTTAACTGATGCCCTGACATTTACATAAGAGGCATGCTGAAGTTGTATATTCAATGTATGTTGTTATTCTACAACTTACAGGATCAAATTTGGGGTCTCATTTTCAGTGGCTCCATTCCGGGACCTCAGGAGAGACTCCATAATGGTCTTCACACAACCTCTCTGTCCACATTTTGAGCTGAGAATCTAAAGTCAGGAGATTTATTTATTTATTTTCTTTAAGCTCTCCAATATAGTCAGGAGCTACCTAATTGCCCCTCAGTCCTTGTAATCTTGTCCACCATGAAGCAGTCATGTGACATCTTCAAACTTAGTAGTTAATAGGCACATCATTCCAGGTGATGACAGGGAATGATTTCAGTGGCTGTGTTGTCACTGCATAGCATGGACTACCAGTTTCCCATTTTCTACTGGCAATGCAATCACAAGTGTCCTTAGACCCAGGCAGATTAAGTAACTAATTCCAGATTTCTTTTTCTTCCGGGAACATTCTTGGTGTAATGCTCCAGGCATTGGTGTGCAGTAAGGAAAACAAACCATTTTAGACATTTGAAAACAAGAGAGGTTTAATGTGAAGAGTTGCAGATGTTGAAGAGCTAGAGGAGCAACAAAGAAAGGACCAGAGGAGAAAAGGGGTAGATCGTTATCGCTGAAGTTCAAGGAGCTGCTCCACATTCGGCTGCAATTTCTGCTGAGGTGCCAGAGGAGCTGCTTGGGAGCCATAACATCGCTACTAAGGGCCTGCACTCCAGGAAGCCGCTGAACCTGTCACTTGCACTACTGGTGCTGCAGTCACTCTCCTGGTTCCTGCTCTGCTTCACTGCCAGAGGCCCTGAAG
The DNA here is from genome assembly GCA_007922815.1 of Macrotus californicus. NCBI lineage: Eukaryota > Metazoa > Chordata > Mammalia > Chiroptera > Phyllostomidae > Macrotus > Macrotus californicus. Next base: position 3,735 of record VMDR010029854.1, read on the forward strand.
AAGGAAGGAAAAAAGGGAGGGAGGGAGAGAGGGAGAGAAAGGAAAGAGAGGGGAGGAAGGGCAAAGGGAGAGAGAAGAACAAAACCTCTTTTTTGCTCTGGTTTTTTAATCTCCAACTGGTCCTTCACATTGACAAAAACCTAACAGGAAACCAGTTTGGCAAAAGGATCTGAAACAGCTTTCCAGCTTCCAGACCCAGGGATAGAAAGGATACTATAGTAGTCCCCTCTTATCTGTGTGGATACATTCTAAGACCCCTAGCGGATGTCTGAAAGCATGGATAGTACCATACCCTCGATATACTATGTGTTTTCTATACATATATACTTATGATAAAGTTTATAAATCAGGTACAGTAAGAGAGTAACAATAACTAATGAGAAAATAGAACAATTATTATAATACACCGCAATACAAGTTATGTGACTTTCTCTCTTTCCCCTTCTCTCTGTCCTTCCATCCCTCCCTTCCTCCCACCCTCCAGTGATCTTTAGATTTTTCAGTCCAAACCTGTCCTTGAATCTGTGTAACCATTTGCAGCCAGTAGCTGGGTGTCATTGCTTTCAGGGGATCCCTCGCTGAAGTCTCCCGTATAGGCGCAGTACTTTCTGATGCAACATGTTGCTGTGAAATGAAACATGTTTTCTGTCCATGTCTTCCTCCCACAAATTCAAGGCCTTTCCCATCTTAACTAAGCACTTGTTACAAGCTGTGGGTGTAACTATTGCAGTCTGAGGTCTAACAGCAAAACTAGAATCCATTTATTTTCCTTCTCTACAAGTTCACAAATAGCAGATTCTTTCTTACTGTAGATCTTAGCCACCTTAACATATATTTTTTTCTTTCCTTATCAAATCAAAAACTTTCAACTTTTCATTTAAAGGAGGCACTGTGTGGCTTCTCTCTGACGTATGTGAATTGCCAGCATCAGTGCCCTCAGACTTTGGGGCCATTATGAAGTGAACCTGAACAACAAGCAACCTGATACGTTAACAGTCGACTAGATGACCAAGAAGACTGCAAACAGCTACAGGAACGGCAGGGAGCATGCAGAGTGTGCAGACGCAGGACTCATGTCCTAGACAGGAAGGAGGTAGACTGCCCAAGATTCCCCACACGACTAGAATAGAGAGCAATTTAAAATGTTTATTGTTTACTCCTGGAATTTTCTATTCATTTTTGGACTGTAGCTGACTTTGGGTAACTGACATCACAGAAAGCAAAACTGAAGATTAGGGGGAACTCCTTGTACCAAAATGTAAGTGTGAAGCCAAGGGACAATGGAGAATGTCTAGAGTTACAGAGAATCTTAGTTATGGACCATCTCTGGCCGCAGAAGATTGGCTGAAACAGCCGCTACTTTTTTTACACATGCCGCTATCACTGGATTCGGATGCCCCAGCATTTTTGCTTTCCACGCAACATTACCAGTGATTTTTGTTTTATATGTGGGAACTAAATCTTCTGGTATTTTGTTTTTGTGGTAACCGAAGCAATGAATTTATTATACATAGCCTACTTGGCTTTGTGGAATTCATTTTCCTATTGTAACCAATCACTACAAATATTCAAATGACAGACTCTTTCACCATTTCAATCCCCTGAGTCATTTATTATGGCTGCAAATGAATAAATTGCTTAGGGCCCAATTCAGCTGGTGATATGTGAGAGACTAGTGAATGTAAATCCCCCGCATATCGACTTAAAAAAGAAAAAGAAAAGGAAAGAAATAGATCCTGTTTTCTTTTAGCTCTTTGCTCTGTTAATCAAAGCTAATTAAAATGCAGTGGATTAAAAAAATAGCATCAAGTTGGTCTTTTGAAAATGAGATGATAACTGCCTACATAGACTGATTTCAGTGTGTGAGAGACCCAAAGACAATCTTGTACCACTCTGATAGTCTTATTTTACTCTGATTTTTAAATGAATATCAAGTTTATTAGGTATCTATTGTGTGCAAGGAAATTTCCTATTTATTAGAGGAAATGTAGAGCATATTCTTTGGTGCCAGAAACCTATAATTAATTTGGGGACACAGAAATGTACAAGAAGAAGTAGAAATAATAAAATACAAAAATAGATGATATTTTCCCCACCTAAATATGGATTTTAAACACTCCCAATTTTTCCAGGTACTACTTTCTTGTCATTTGCTGTGCCACTAAAATTCAAGGTGTCCCTTGCCCGAGCACCAGCAGGCACTTATAAAAAAACATTATGTAAATCGAAAATAACAAATAAGAGAAGCAAAAGCCATGTATTTTTATCTGTACTTGATGTGTGTCTTAACCAGGACATGATCTTTACAAACCATAAGCAGAAAGCCACATGGCCAACACGCATCTTTGAGATAGTGTCCACCAAAAAGTTATGCTGGTGGAAAGATAGGACCGTTGTCAGAGCGAAAACATTCATTGCTGAGCACGAAGGACTCTCGCTCGAACTCGAAGAGAAGAATCCAGGCAGACTTTAAAATATTTTCTACTTTTTAACGTGGGCACTCAGCACAATTTACATGAATTCTGGTCATCCCCTTCATAAGCACCCTTACCTGCCAAGTGGGTGCTGGTGATATTAAGGAAAAGGAAAGTCAAAAGATAGGAAGTGAGTCCTCTCGCCCACCTACTCGGATTCCACCGTTCTAGCCTCGTTTACTAGCAACAGCCACAGCTTGTGAAAGTGTCCATGAGGAGGCGCTCCACCAACTTCTAGTCCCAGGCGGTCTTTCCCACGGAGCAATGGCAAACAGGAAAGGTAGAGTAAAACAAATGTATGAACACAGATGTAACCAGTTCACTGGACAGACAGAGTTTGTAATCATGTAGCGACTTTATTTTGGAGCCGCACTTTCTCTCCACGTTTGCTCAATCAGTTTATTTCTTTTTCTGCCCCTTTACGAAAACTTGGGCAGACACCATGATTTTTCTCCCTGTCCTGGGTTCATAAAAAGGACACACACACACACACACACACACACACACACAGACACACACACCCCCGTATGGTCACTTCAAGTTTCAAATGCAGTTTTCATTCAGAAATTAGATAATATCCTCTGACAATAGCATCTCATTCCATTTGATTAGAGTTAAATCTTCTTGCCTCCAGGTTGAGTCTTTTATGGGTGGAAATGTCTTTGGTGAATGGTATTGAGCGGGATGCAGAAGGGAAAGGAGGGAAGATAAAGACAAGGACATTCTTACTTTACTGATACAGTTGGGAGGAGGCTTCATAGCTCCTGGTTCTGGCAGAAACTTCAATTTGTTTTTTTTTTCTCTTACGAGGTACTTTTGCAGGCTTTTTCTAAAAACCTCCCTCTCCCCCACGCTGCCTCCTTTCTCCGGTAGATCTCTTGATGCCAGAAGTGCCTTTTTATTTAGCTCATCTTTTATTGCTGTTCCTGCATCTTCTATCAACAGAGCAACACTTGCCACTCTACACCGTCCCATGAACAAGATGTAAGGTCACCCATGCCAGTTCTGCCACATGGGGAGACCCTGTCTCACCTATCGGATTAGTCACACATCCTGTATTCCAACAGACCAGGAAGGCAGGCAGTCCTGTACCAGCGCCTCTTCCTGACCCACCATTCAACAGCAGTCACCCGTTTCTCCATCTTTGTATTTCTCAGGTGCAGGTCTGACCCCAGTCCTCGCAGACCCTAAACACAGAGGGGTACATATCAACACCCCTGAAATGGTTCTATTGGTACATCTCCCAAGAGAGCTGGATATGAGAGTCATTTCACCCAGCCCTCTAATTTGTGTAGGTGGTACTCATCACAGACAAAAACTGGTCACAAACACCCCTCTTCTCCAGGCACTTTCAGATCCTTGATACAGATACAGGCATTTAGGCTAGCTTATAGGTTCACATAAATTCACTTTGAAAAATATGCATCTATATATCACTTGGGAAACTGATACTGATTTTTCTTGCTTCTGGGCTGAAACTTCCGTCTTAGGTCCTGATAGACTGTTCTAGCCTCTATGCCACAGAAATTGTATCAATAGAAGACCAACAGGAACCGGGGCCAAGCAGGTCGTGGGCCTGTAGTCTCATCACTCCCCTTTTCCTTAACATCCACGACTTCCACATGTGATTTCAATGCTTTGCTCCTACTTAAAAGCCCTCCCAAACGTGCAGTTCTCCCAGAAGGTAGAGCTCCCGAGAGCGCACGTGTCTCCCAGAAGACAGAGGAAGCAAGCAGAGGTAGTGCTGCTGGTCTCCGTCCTGGAAAGCGCTCGGTGGTCCCCAAACTTGTGTCAAATTAGATTCCTGCTTGGCACAGGCTGGGGCTCTAAGACAAGCAAACGTGTGTCTTCCACGCCCAGGCTCTGGGAGCATCTCCATCGGTGTTTCTGCGCTGGGCCCCAGAGGAAGGTGAGTCCATGCTCACGAACCCGGTACTTAAATCTTAGCGCCTGTGGGTTTTGGGCATGAGAGTCCTGTTACTGTTCAAAGCTAGAGGTTTTGGGGGCTCCCCTCCCTGGCGGGAGTCTTAAAAATGTGGAATTCAAATCCCTTGCTCTTTCGGGAGTAGCTCTGAGTTTATTGTTCTCTTCGGACTATGCGTGGCCATAACAGATGGGGCCCCTGCCACAGGTGAGGTTTATGATCAGGTCCCAGCCTCGCCTACCAGCTGCTGTGAGGCTTTTTCTCCACCTGCCCTCCCCCACCCTGGCGTAAGAGCCATTCCACTGGTTTTTAGGGGTTTTTCTCCCCAAAGGAAGTTGTTCATGTGTAGCTGTATGTTCAGTGTGTTCATAGGAAGAGGTGAATGTAGGAGTCTCTTACACGCCACCTTAAACAGAATCGGTTAATACTTATTCGAATGTGGGCATGTGCCTTACAATGTCAATAGGATGCAGAGGGGATCCTTTAACAAACAAGGGCAGTAGGGAAGTCCTCTTTTGTCTGAGTTGAGACATTTATCGCTCTGTGTTTGGCTGGTTCTACTCTTGTGATCACCAGAGTTTAGTGATCTACAGTCTCCTCCTGTATTTCCTGGGTCGTCTTATGTCTTTTCATCAAGTCATGGCAGGGGGTGACCTGCCTCAGGTGCCAGGGATAAACAGGTGCATTCCTCATGAGAATTTTAAAACGGTAGTAAGACCAACTGAAAGTCAATTGTAACATCTTCCGACAATTCTAAGCAGTGAGTTAACTTGTATCCTTCCAAAAAGATACATTGAAGTCCTAACCTCCAGTACCTCCGAATGTGAACCTCAGTTGGAAATGGGATTGTTGCAGACGTAATTAAGATGAGGTCATACTGGAGGAAGGCAGGTCCTTCATCCAACACGAGTGAAATCCTTAGAAGAGGACAACTATGAAAAGACACAGGGAAAATGCCATGTGAAGATGCAGGTGAAGATCAGAGTGGTGCGTTAAGAAGCCAAGGAACAGCAAGGGTGGAGTCCCTTTACTGGAAGCTGGGGCAGAGGCATGGAACTGACTGCCTTCACCCTGGGAGGAGGACCCTTCTCTCCCCACATCTTCATTGCGGACATGGGGACTCCTCCAGAACTGCGAGCGGATGCATTCCTGATGTTTTAATCCACCCAGTTTGTGGTACTTTGTCTCAGCAGCACTAGGAAACTAATGCAAATACTAATGATAACATATTCCTTCCTCTGGCTCTTAAAAATCAGCAATTAAATCACTAATGTCACAAAAATAAAAAATATATATTATTAAATGTTTACAAGTTCTTCAGCCAAATGCACTTTATTTCCTAACCTACTGAAGTTCTCTACCATGGTGTAATAGATTTCCTTCTGTTTGAAACTTCACCTTGGATTTGGAGAGGGAGGCTAAACGCAGGAGGAAGAACTTGACAAGCAGGAAACAGTGAGTGACCGTGGAAAGCCACGTCCACCACGTCGTGACAGTGGCGAAAACAAGTAGGTGTGCCCACAGTCTCTGTTTGCCATAATAGTAATGCCAAGGAAAGAAAGAGCTGTCCTCACCACCCACAGCCATGGTAAGACTCTCTGAAATTTGCCTTATTACCCAGTTTTTGCTCGGCCTTATCATCCACTTCTGTACTCTGACTTCCAGTTTGACTGTCCACTTCCCAGAATCCTGGATAAAACTGCCCCTTATTTGACCAACTTCATGTGTAAGAGTCTATGAAGAGTCAGTCCGGGGCACCGTAGAACGATACCAGAGTGACCCATAATGCCATGTCAAGTCTCCTGAAGCCACAGCGAACGATTTCCTGAATAAATTACTAACACCAATATACTGCTTGTTTGCAACTTAACTGAACAGAACAATAAAAACTAAAAAGAGGAAAGAAATGTAAATAAACACATTTTTATCTTTTTAAGCCTTCTCTTTTAGCCCAGTGGCCAGCTCTGACTCCAAGTACTGTTTGTCCCACTCTCTTTCCCACATTCAAAATACCTAGGATAGATTATGCATTCCCAACCTGTCAGCTTTGGCTGAATTACAGAGTGCTCAATTATGCTCTAATCGAATAGCTGCCCAATGCAGGCCACGTAATGACTTCCTGATTATCTGCCTTTAAATGATGAATGAAATGAATATGTAACATTCTGTTCAAATCTAGCATACTTAGCATGCCAAATGAAAACTGATTTTGTGCCTCTCTCTCTGAAAAACGTATATTTTATTGTAATTCAGTTCAATGGTGGTTCAGTTGTTTCTTTTCTGGTCATCAAGATAAACATTGAATGAGCTATCCAGGAGAACATTAGTCTTCATTGTTGCTTTCCAACAGATGCTAAAGGTGTTAAACACTGTTTGGATTATTTGGGTTTCCCTCTTTACATCATCTCATTGGAGAAAAAAGTGAGGAAGTTCATATTTTTACGAAGGGTTCTTGTTGGCAATGCTCCAATACACGTTGGCCAAAAGACTAAATCTGTTATGATGAATGTGTTGTGAAGACAACATTAAAATATGAGCAAATTACTTATTATCAAGAGTCCTTTTTATAAAGCAGCAATTTACAATATCAACACCAAAAAAAAAAAAAACACACAACAAAACAAAAACAAAGAGTACATGCTTTGAAACTTGATTGTATGTCTGGTGTATATTCAGAGTAGTTGGCTTGACTACAATAGTTTATTTTATTACCTTTTGTACATGAATTTACCTTCAATATACTAACTGCCAAAAGGTAACCTGAGAAACTATGTGGGCAAATCTCATTGCATGTAATAATATCTTTTGAGAGATGACCTTTCTCCCTTACCTAGAAAGAGGACTCTCAGGTAACTAAGGAGAGAAAGAACTAGGGAGGGAGGGAGGGAAGGAAGGGAGGGAGTCAGGTAAGGGGGATGGGGGAAGAAACTTTGTTACCTAATCTGACTAATAAATGATTAATATTGGACAATTGGTGCTTATGTGGCAATCCTAGAAAAGGTTTTGCATGCTATATATCCTGGATCAGCTTTCAATAAAATGCTGTTCAATATGAAGAAGAGAGCCTCCTTTAAGAGCCCTTGAAATTTTCCTTTAATTTTACTATTTTCAGGGAAATGTCTTAATTACAATGGAAAAAGTATGGTATTTATTTCAAGATAGTATCTTAAGTTAATTGATTTAGTACGTGCCTCAGAATATATTCCTTCTCCTCTTTTTTCATGTTTTTTATCCTTTATATTTCTTTTTTCTATATGCTTTTTTATTTCTAGTTATAAAAATATGAGCTGGCAGCCCCATGGATAAATTCAGCCCAGAGTGCCTTAGTGTGGTCCACTAGCATTTTAGAAAAAATATGAATTATGTTCAGCACTTCAAGATGGACAGATTTCATATATGCATGTGGCTATACAGCTTCTCTTTAAATTCAGTTCTAGGAATGCTAGGGCTATAGGAATTACCTCCTTAGATGAGCCATGTGCTATTTTGCCAAAATCCAGCCCAGTTTTCATCTTTACCTTGTAAGACTGGAACCATATAGGCTTTTAAATTTGTAACCTCTAGGTCCTATTTCAAGAGCACGGTTGGTCCCACGGTATCCAACCAAGGGTGTGCCCAGCTCAGGGACACAGAGGACCTTTGGTTAGGGTCCAGAATTATTAAATTATATTGAATATTAAATATTTAACAATATTAAAACTTGTGCTTGCAGTTGTCATGATATGAAAATGAGGAAGAAATTGTGCTTTGCTAAGATTCAATACACCCATTGACAAAGTGCCCACATTCATTGCACATATCGATATCAGATGCTGATGTGTTGTATGTGGCATGTGGGCTTTTGGGAGAACAGTAGGCTGTCCACATTGTGGAGCAGTTGACAGTTGCACCATCGTTTTTAGGTCACTTTCAATATGATGTTAGAGTTTAATTAAAAGTAATTACATGATAAATTCCCAGAGAATGGGCAGCTAATATTAAAAGATGTCTGTGAAGATATAGAGGTAATAAATAACATTGATGGTATGAACACAAGTGAATAGGGCAGAGCTGACTCTACTCCTACTGCTAGTACAGTCTTCACCAGCCACATTATGAGCTAAAACCATGATCTGATAATGTCTGACAAGAAGTTGTCCACTAAACATGAATTTTTAAAGTAAAGTTGACATTTTATCATTGAATGTGAAAGTGACAGTTTTTGTACTATGAAGAAAACATTAGAAAATGGATGCTTAAAAACACTGTCGTTGTTCCACTCTGAAAACTTTGTGTTAACTCTGAGAAGAAAAATCTCTCCCCTCTTATATATACACACACACAGGCTTAGGGCAGAATTATTTAACCTGCATTAAAAATTACCAAATATAAAGTTTCAGTGCATTTTTAAGTCACTGAAAATTTTTTTAAATGTACCCCTTCCTGAGAATTTGCAAGGACAGCAATAAAACCTTTCA
>VMDR010029855.1:0-12585 GCA_007922815.1 Macrotus californicus
TCTTTTGTTGATTATGTTCCAGTTAAAGGTGAGATCATGTGGTATTTCTCCCTCACCACCTGGCTTATCTCACTTAGCATAATGCTCTCTAGTTCCATCCATGCTGCTGCTAAGGGTAGGATCTCCTTCTTTCTCTCTGCTGTGTAGAATTCTATTGTTTATTCCGTAGTTTTTTGATCCACTCATTGACTGATGAGCACTTAGGTTGCTTCCAGCACTTGGCTATTGTAAATTGTGCTGCTACGAACATTGGGATGCATAGGTTCTTTTGGATTGGTGTTTCAGGGCTCTTAGGGTATAATCCCAGCAGTGGAATTGCTGGGTCAAGGCTGAAATTGCAAGGCAATTTCATTTTTAGTTTTCTGAGGAAATTAAATACTGTTTTCCACAGTGGCTATTTCTTGATATTAGCTGCTTTGGAAACTAAATTGAAGAAAAATTTGATGTTTTCATGGTGGAGAAATAAGGTGCAGGGATTGACTAGTAATGTCTGCCATAGTGAAAGTTATACTTGGTGATACAAATGTTTTATATTACTTGCTACTCAATTTGTTCCACATTTACTTTAGTATTATGAATGTGAGTACCACCTGGTTATGTAATCTACCTCTAGTTGTATGGGAAGACCATTGCAGAACTGCTGTGAAGATGCTTGTTCGCTAAATCCCAGGTCAAGGGTTTGCCTAACAGTCAAGCTGCAGTTATCCATGTTCTTGCTTAATTGTTTTTCAAAATCAACGGTACTTTGTTAAAATCATACCAAACACAGCAGAAAAGGCTCAACCATAGATAGATAAAAGTAGTCCTTCAGAAGATTACACAGAAAGAAAAATAAATTGGCATGCTACTTTTATTTAAGTTTATAAAGTTTTATTTCTCCTCTAGCCATTAAGTTTATAGAAATGAAAAGTCTTGAGTATTTGTCTGTCACCAACATGAATTTAGAAGTGGCATTAAAAAAATTTCATTAATGGTGTGCTTTCTTTTTTTGGTCCCAAGCTGAGCCAATACAAAACAGATTACCTCTTATCTGTGTCTCTAAAGTACACATAAATATTTCACAAACAAATTTATCTAAAAAGTTGGTCATTCTTCATTCTGAGTCTTGACACAGAGCTCACTATAAAGCACTTTAGGATTTTCAGATAACATAATCATTGATACAAGAGTATATTATATTCCTTTTTTTTATTCTTGCACTGGCTCAAAATATTCTTTTTGTTTCTAGAATTTTACTCTGTCAGATTGGTACACACATAGTTAATGGAACTTCCACAGAATGATTAGAAAATACTTAATTTAGGTAATTTAATAATCAGAATACTGATAGAGTTCACACTGTTGAGCCATAGGAGGAGAAAATAAACTTAGTTTTTATTGATTAAAGTGGGAAATATTATAGTCCTGATGTGAGTAGAGTGGCCTGAAAACACACGCAGAGGAGAGTTGAGGAACACTGAACACTTATTACTGAAGTCAAAATTAGAAAACTGAAGTTAATGGCCCTCTCTTCTGCTACTTTATCAATCAAAATTTATGAAAGAAACCTGTTGCCTCTAGACTGGTCACTGGCAGACATTTCCTGGAAGACATCAAATAGTAAAGAATTTCTACTCTGTGGGCCATATGGCCTTGTTGTAACAATTCAACTCTGTAATGTGAAAGCAGCTTCTCATAATACACAAGTAAGTGTGGCTGTGTTGCAGTAGATCTTTATTTACAAAAACATGTGGTGGGCCAAATTTGGTCTACAGAGATGTTGTTGGCTGACTCCCACTCTAGAGGAGTATGATTTCAAGGGGCTTCTCTAACATCCCCACACTCTCTGTTGTCACCCTTTATTCAATTCTCCCCCAGATTCCTTCCAATCATGTGGTTTCCTTGCTGTATACCACCATTCTTTCCTTCACACAAGACTGTGAGCTCTTTGAGACCAGAGTTTATATCCTTCTCATCTGTCCCATCAACCTGCACAAAGCTTACAGTAAAGGAAAGTACTCAGTAATTTCTTATTGAATGAATAGATGATTGAATAAAAACCAGGGCCTTTGCGGTGTTTGGAATTTTCCCTCAATCGGCCTCTATCTTGGTGAACTTCAAAGATACAAATATTCCCGATTGAAACTACAAGATTCTCTCCTTACCTCTATATGCCAAATGCCTTATCCTGATATAGAATACATATTTGAAATTAAATTTATTTAAATTGCATGAAATCAAAGGTGATTACTTTGTAAAAGAAGAAGAAGAAATGTGTGAATTGAAGAGAAAAATATAACTTAATTCAATGGCAAATTCCTGAGCTCCTCTCAAATTTAGTCCATCTCAGTTCAATGATTCCGTGATTTAATGGTGCAATTTTTCTATGACATGGCCCTCTATGCAAGCCAATTAATTCATCTTATGTTCAGTGGTAGAAAGAATAAACTTTACTCGCAAGGAAAATGGGCTTTGTAGGACTTCTTTTATTTAAAAAAAGGATTTTACTTATTTATTTTGAGACAGAGGGGAAGGAAGGGAGAAAGAGAGAGAGAGAAACAACAATGTGGGGTTGCCTCTCACGTGCCCCACACTGGGGACCTGGCCCTAACCCAAGCATGTGCCCTGACTGGGAATCGAACCAGCGACCCTTTGGTCCACAGGCCGGTGCTCAATATGCTAAGCCACACCAGCGAGGACACTCTGTAGAACTTCTTGATTAATAAATCCTCATATCTATCTCATGGCATAAATCTGGCCACAATTTATCTAATATCCATGCCATCAAGATTCAATAAAGATACATTTAAATCACTTTTGAGCAATATATACAATTTACACAAGTTGAATTTGAAGTTAATACCTGACATAGATACCATTTCAGTATACTGTAGGTGTTACATGTTCAATGTTGGCAGAGTTATGAATCAGTAAGGACTCCCATGCCATGCTTAGCCCATGCAAAAGAGGGACAGGCACTCTGGCTCAGTCATGCCGCAGAGCCACTGAAGCAGGATGAATGTCAGTGTGAGAAATATGTTGAAATCTGAAACCTATTTTCTATTGATCTTGGCTGTCAGGACAATAAAGGTCCAGCAAAGGCATTTGATGGGGACCCTGATATTCAGGCTGCTTTACAGGGTAGATTTCATAAGGAAGTTGGGTGAAGCCTCATCACAGATTTTAATTTCAGCTAATTATTACTGACAGTATTGATCTGTGGAACTTTTTAAGCTAAGGTTGAGAGGATGCTTCTGAGAGTGAAGGGATGCAAAATGTGACAGCTGCCCAGGTTTTACAGGGGCTCCCCTTAGGCCAAAACACAAGATACTTTTTTTTTATGGTTATAACCCAAAACTTTAAGCCAAAGAGCCTTGTTTTCATTACTAAGGAAACTAAAGGTGAGGTCTGGCTATCCACCTAGTATGTGATTATGAGAAACAATGTTAAAATGAAAATTGCAGCCGAAGCTATTTGGAAATAAGCTAAAGATGCTTGCCCAATTTGGAAACAACTGAAGAAACCACATATGAGTTTGTATTATCTTGGTTAAATAAATGAAAATATAAAACCAGAGAGATGAGACAATAGGATTTCTTAGTTATTTCTATTGATTGGAAGACAACTTCAAAGGACTTGAAACTATTTAAGAACAAACAAACTATATTTTTTCCTGTTTGTATACCTTGGAAACAAGGTTTATTTTATTTTTCTCCTCTTCTATAGCAGTTGGGAGAAATTTGTTTCCAGTAAAGAAATGTTTATTCATTATGTTCTTGATAGAATGGTAATCATCTTTATTGCAGGTATTTTTAACACCTTGTGGCAATAGTTTTCTGATTTAAGATCACAGACCTATCAAACTTTTCTACCTGCCACAGAACATTAACCTCAGCATGGGTCTCAACAGGGTATAGTCAGGAACATGCTAACATAGAAAAAAGCTAATAAATAAAAAAATAAATGTAATAAGTAAATATAAGTAATAATTTTCCAGGTCCTCTGTGAATAAGCTCTAAACACATTTTCAAAACCCTACTTCTTGCTTCTGAAGTCACTGTGAATACACAGGCTAGGCCAGCACTCCAACATATTTTGTTAATGTTGCATAAAAAGAACCTGATAACATTTGCCTCAGGGTTTATAAAGTCAGAAATCTCAGTAGCTAATAGTGATAGAATTGAAATAGCAGAGTTCTAATTCATCTTCCTCATTTACTACCTAAAAATAAGTATGGCTTAAGTGGGGCACATGACCTCTCTGTGCCTCAATTTTTCACCTATAGAGGGGAGATGTTAATATCTACTTCAATAATATCTACCTGAAAACCTACCAAATTAATGACATGAATTAAAGCTAATATCAGACTTAATTTTTCCCCTGGCACATAATTCATTTCAATAAACTATGGCTGTTATTATAAAAATGAAGATGATAATGTTTAGCATTTTGAAGTTTATTAGTTGTGAGTCATCCTAGCTCAAAATGTAGGTCCCTGAACTATTTCTTGTTTTTGGCTATAATGCAGGTAAAACAAGTTAACATTAATGGATCAATTTACTGTACAGAAGACATTGTGCTAAGCAATGCTTATTTATTTTCTCAGTGGGCACTGCAGTCATATTACCCATTTCTATTTTGCAGATGAAGAAACTGAGGCTTAGTAAAGTCACATAAATTTCCTAAAGTCTCACATTTAATAAAATCCAGGAGGGTAGAACAAACAACTTTGTCTGATTTCATATCTGATACTTTTGACCATTAAAGCAACCTTGCCTGTAAATTCAGATTGCAAGCTTCCCTTTGGATTTTCACCCTTCCTTGCTTCTCAGAGATTCCCATTAAGAGTAAGCTTGAAAGTCAAAGGCTTGAAAGTACAAGACCTGGATCAATTAGTAACTGTAACTGAAGCTCAATGCAATTAATTACATAACATTAAGCTGTTCACATTTAACACCCCCCAAATTACTTCATGAAATAAATATTGTAGCAAATAAAGAAAACAGTTATGAATAAGATTTCTGTAAGTACTTTCTTCAGGTTTGGATCAAACTTAATCCTCATATATCACATGTATGCCCCAAGTGTTCTACTTATTCATTATTAATAAAATGATTTATTAATTTCCAACTTGTGGCTCAAGACAGAAAAGGTGTGGCTATTCTTCTTACGAATCACGAAAGAGGGTGACTTCTCTCCTGGGCAATGCTGTGATAGGTCTTCAATAAGGAACAGGTAACAGAAGGAGATTATGGACTACTGGGTTATAGCAGGAGTGTCAAACTCATTTTCACCAGAGGCCACATCAGCCTCACGGTTGCCTTCAAAGGGCCAAATGTAATTTCAACTGCTTAACAGTTCAGGAGTAGTTACATTTATACAGTTCTAAAATTTTTTTGGCCCTTTGAAAGCAACCACAAGGCTGATGTGGCCCCTGGTGAAAATGATTTTGACACCTCTGGGTTATAGGGATTAGCATTTGAATCCACTTTGCCCTTAAGTAACTGGACAAATGGTAATCTCACTCAGCTTCCATTTTCTATTCTGTAAACTAGGGTTAGTATTAATTCAGGAAAAAGTGAGACAGTGTAAAAATTGTTTGACATGTGTCTGGCACCAGGTCAATATTTGATCAGTGCTAGAGTACCACCACTGTCTGTAGATCTTTGCATAATTCAGAGGTGGGTAAGCCTTCTACTGAGGCTCTGTCATGGTTATAGCCTCCCTAATAACCAGGCATGATAGTGTGATACACTTGTTAATGACTCAGAATTTGGAGTCTGTTGTACATGGATTCTTGTCTCCTAATGATATATGTGTTCAGGAACCACTAATGTAAGTTCTTCAAGTCTCACTTTCCACATTTGAAATGAGAATTGTCATCTAGTTCATAGAGTTGATTGATGATTAAATGCAATAAGACATGGTCATGATGTATGTAAATCACTATATGCAATACATTTTAATGTTTGTTTATGACATGATACTTTATTGGAATTATAATTTATATTTTTTACTCTTGGTATTTTTTCCATCTTCATTTTGCAATGTTAGCCAATACTTCCTTTCTTCAGGGTTTTAGGTAGGGCAGAAATTAGAAGTCAATCTAAATATCCCAAGTACAGTGGAGAGATAATGTTAGAAGTGTGTGTGTATGTGTGCATGTGTGTGGAAGGCTAGGGGAAAAGAAGTTCTTTGACAATGACAAAAGTTCCAGGAAAGAGTGGAAACTAACCCAAGGACAAGAAAGAAAAAGAACATTCGTGGGTTTCTAGAATAAGAAAAAGCCCAGGGTAGTAGCAACAACACTGTGTAGATGGCTAGATGGCCCCCCTAAGAATAGTGAACTGAGGGCACTATGGTCTCTACCTCAGCTGAATTCCCATGTGGGGATGAAAGAAAAGATGAGCCTCAAGGAGATGTCATAGGTTTGGTTAAGAGGATGAGAGAATTGCTAGCTTCAATTACATTAGGCTAAGGAAGCTTCATTTGGCAACTAAGTTCCCTAGATTTTACTATATTCTAGAAGCCAAAGGAAGGCCAGTGATGATTGTAGCAGGCCAAACTCATATACTTTTTTTGAGTAGCACAGGGAAATTAGCTTTACTACCCTTTCTGGTAGTTAAGGTGGGGCCTTGCAGCTAGGTTTGTCCAATAAACATGAGCAGAAGTGATATACACAACTTCCAGCCCTCCAAAATCTTCTAGTGGTATGCCACATTCTTTCTTTTTGATCATTAGCTAACTGGATGCATAGAATGCTGTTGGGGAATCTGAGGATGTCTTAGAAATGGATAGAAGCATTCAGGAGCCCTTAACCACCACTGGAAAAGTCACTTGCTAAATATGCAATGAGACTATGATAGGACTGAGAAATAAAATTTTATGATATTGTTACTAAGAATTGGATGCTGTTTATTAGAATAACTAATATTAATTACTCTGATTAATTAAATGCATGGCATAAAATTTTCCACCAGTCCTAAAAGGTGGAGAATAGAAAGCAAATTTAAAGTGATTAAGGCAAATAAAGATTACACTAAGACTCATAACTAGGTTTATGCATACCTTTATCATTACAAAAATCGGATTTTCTATCCAGCAATCTAAGCAACATGTGGGCAATAAAAATTTTAAAAAGCAAGGATTTTATACCAAGGGTTGATCTGATAATTAAATCAGAAGACTCATATGACAGGATTCTCTTACTAGAGAATCCTGAGTGGCTATGTCTTAGCCATCCTACCACAAGTAGGCCACAATGGATTGGTCAGACCAGCATTGGGATCTTACCCAACCATGAAGTTCCCTCTGCAAATGTGTATGATGTTAATACCTGGAGGTTTAAAATAAGAAAAATAAACTTGTGTTTCTGAGCTCAATTCAAAAGCCCTTCAAAGGTATAGGAGAGATTTTTCAATTTAGGTCTAAGAAACACCCTCATCTCTACCCTCAATCTTTCAGTTTTGCCAACACAATTTCCATTCTCTCCATCCCCTTATCTTGTCACCTTATCAGCTTCTAATCATGACCTTTCTGCTTTCCCCAACCATCAGCAGGTTCTATATCAGAGATTTGAAGCATCTGGGAAATAAATTCCATTTGAACACTATTAGATGTGAATAATTTCCTATTGATCTGTAGGGAGATACACCTGTCAGAACACTGGATCACATTAGATTTGACAGCATTTAAAAATATTTTCTTAGAAAATTATGCCACATTTAATAATTCCAGAGAAAATGGCAGCTGAACTATGACCAAAGAATGCAAGTTCCTTTTATCTTTTAGTGGAGGAGAAGAATATTGAGTGATTTGCTTGCCCAGCATTTATTCCTTTTACTTGTATTGTTATGACTCAACTTTCCTTGAGGAACAATCCTCACTCTTAGTTCATGTGGGTCATGTTTGACTGACTGACTCTTGCTCTCTCTACTTACCAGTTCAGGATTGTGACAGGATCTAAGATGATCAGGCTTTGAAAACATGTTCCCCTGGCTTCTGCTCGGTTCAGAGAAGATATGATCATAAACTGAGCCCAAGAACTTTTGAAGGAACTGTGTTGAAAGATGTACTCTTGCCATTGGAAATTCTAACCTGACAGAATATAAGCCTAAAGGTAGAAGAAACTTAAGAAGTGGCTACTTAAAAAGGAAACCCAGATAGAAGAGAGGACAGTGAAAACATGAAGAGATATGTCTTCTCTACAGGTTGGTACTTTAAATACAATAAAAAACACTCCCACTGTCTTAAACTATTTTGCCTTCCCCCTCCAACGGATCACAAAAAAGCATAGATGGGAGCTGTGAAGACCAGTATATCTGCTAGAAGAGGAAACCAACTACAAAGGAACCAACAACAGATAACAACAGAAGAAAGTGAAGGAGGGAGTGGAAGTCACACTAACTCAACACAGGACTGATCTAGAAACATAACCAACTGAAGAGAAATTACACAGAACAAACAACTGAACAAGAACAAGAAAGAATCCTCAAAACCTTGTATGTACAGAAGAACCAGCTTCACCACAACCTGTCCATACCTGCACAACAGAATACAAAATGTGGTGGATGAATAAACCCTCAGTTAACCAGCTGAAGGGAAGGACTTATTAAAAAAAGACCCAAAGACAATCAAAACCCAAAGACATACAGGGAGCCAACAAAAACAACAGCCAAAGACTAGTGAGCTAAGGAGATCAAGGAGACTGCACCACTGAACCTCACAGGTCTCCTACTATAGAAGTTCACATCATAAATCCAGGGAGTCAGAACAGACCAATTTAAAAAGCAGAGGCTACCAAGAAGAGTCCCACAAACAATGGGAAGACAAAGAAACAATCCCCAAATGAGAGGAAAGGAGGAAGCCTCAGAAAGAATGCTAAATGAAACAGAGGCAAGTCAACTATCAGATAACTGAGTTCAAAGTAATGGTTATGAGGAAGCTCAATGAGCTCACAGAGAATTACCAAAAACTACAAGGAAACTACAATGAACTCACTGCAAACTATATCAACACAAAACAGAAAATAGAAAGTATAAACAAGGGCCAAGAGGAAATGAAGAATATAATTTCTGAACTAAAGAACACTGTAGAAGGAATCAAAAGCAGGCTTGATGAAGCAAAGGACTGGATTAGCAAGTTGGAGACAAGCAGAAAAAAAAACACACAGAAAGATCAAGAAAAGGAAAAGAGGCTCAGAAAGAATGAAGAGGGGTAAAGGGAAATGCAAGACAACATTAAACATAATAATATCTGTATAATAGGGATAGCAGAAGGAGAAGAAGAGCAAGGGATAGAAAAAGTGTTTGAAAAAGTAATAATGGAAAACTTTCCAAATTTAATGAGAGAAAAAGTAATACTATTCCAGGAAACACACAGAGTCCCATTCAAGAGGAACTCAAAGAGGCCATCTTCAAGACATATCATAATTAAATGGCAAAATTCCAACACACAATGGAATTCTACGCAGAAAAGAGAAAGAAGAAGATCCTACCCTTTGCAGCAGCATGGATGGAACTAGAGAGCATTATGTTAAGTGAAATAAGCCAGGCAGTGAGGGAGAAATACCACATGATCTCACCTTTAACTGGAACATAATCAACAAAAGAAAACAGCGAACAAAATACAACCAGAGACATTGAAATTAAGAACAATCTAACAATGGCCAGAGGGGAAGGGGAAGGGAACAGTTCGGGGAAGAGTTTCCAGGAAACACTATAAAGGTCACATGGACATAACCAAGGGGGAGGGTGGGAGCAAGGGAGGGAGGTGGAATTGGCTGGGCTTGGGGGGGAGTGGTGGAGGGAAAATGCAGATAACTGTAAATGAACAACAATAAAGTAATTTAAAAAAATTCCAAAACAAAGAGAGAATCTTAAAGGTAGCAAGGGAAAAACAGGAAGTACCATAAAAGGGAGCCCCGATAAGACTAGTAGCTGACTTCTCAATGGAAATGCTCCAAGCCAGAAGGGAATGGCAAGAAATATTCCAAGCAATGAGAACCAGAGGCCTGCAATGAAGTCTACTTTATCCAGCAAGGCTCTCAATTAAAATGGAAGGCCAAATAAGAAGCTTCTCAGACAACAGAATCCTCAAACAATATACCTCCTGCAAACCACCTCTGTAAGAGATGTTAAAGGGTCTGCTTTAAGAACAGGAAGAAAAACAGTGAAAGAGAAAAGAACACAGGTATCAAAAAATAGCAATGAATAAGTACCTATCAATAAACTTATATGTAAATGGATTAAATACTCCAATCAAAAGACACAGAATAGCTGAGTGGATAAAAAAATATGACCACACATATGCTGCCCACAAGAGACACACTTGAGAACAAAAGACCTACACAGACTAAAAGTGAAGGGCTGGAAACAAATATTGCAAGCAAATGGACAGGAAAAAAAAGCCGGTGTAGCAATATTCATATCGGACAAAATAGACTTCAAAGGAAGAGCCAAAAAAAGACACTCAAAAGGTCACTGCATAATACTCAAGGGAAGAGTGAATCCATCAAGAAGAAATAAACATTATAAACATAATGCACCCAATATAGGAGCACCAAATATATAAAGAAAACCTTGGAGGACTTCAAGAAAGATATTAACAGCAACACAATTGTAGTAGGAAATTTTTAACACCCAACTGTCAAAAATGTACAGATCTTCCAAACAAAATATCAATGAAGATATTGTGGCATTGAACAATGTCCTAGATCAAATGGACTTAACTGATATATACAGAGCCTTCCATCCTAATGAAGCAAAATACACATTCTTTTCAAATGCACATGGAATATTTTCAAAGATAGACCACATGATAGAACAGAAAACAAGCCTCAACAAATTCAAGAAAATTGAAATCACATCAATCATTTTTTCCCACCACAAGGGACTGAAACTAGAAATTGACCCCAAGGAAAAAAAAACTCAAACATTCAATGTCATGCAGAATGAACAGCATACTATTAAACAGTGAATGGGTCAAGAATGAGATTAGGGAAAATACCAAAAAGTTTATGGAAACAAATGAAAATGCACACACAACAATCCAAAACTTATGGGACACAGTGAAAACAGTCTTGAGAGGGAAGTTCACAGCAATACAGGTCTACCTAGAAAAGACAGATACATTTCAAATAAACAACATAACCCTACGCCTACAAGAACTTGAGGAACAACAACAAAGAAAGCCAAGAGCAAGTAGAAAGAAGAAAATAACCAAAACCAGAGGAGAATTAAACAACATAGAGACTAAAAGCAGAATTCTAAGGATCAATAAATGAGGAGCTGGTTCTTTGAAAAGATAAATAAAATCGACAAGCCTTTAACCAGGCTGATCAAGAAAAAAAGAGAGAGGACACAGATACAATCAGAAAGGAAAGAGGAGAGATTACAATTGATACCACAAAAACACAAATATTGTAAGAAATTACTACAAAGAGCTATATGCCAAAAATTTTGAAAACCTAGGCGAAATGGACAAATTTCTAGGAAAATATAATCTTCCAAAATTGAATAAAGAAGAAGCAGAAAGGCTGAACAGACCAATAATAGCTGATGAAATTGAAGCAGTAATCAAAGAGCTTCCAACACATAAAAGCCCTGGTCCAGATGGCTTCACAGGAGAATTTTACAAAGCATTTAAGGGAGAGCTAACCCCATCCTTCACAAATTATTCCAAAAAATTCAAGATGATGGAAAACTCCTAAACTCTTTTTATGAAGCCAGCATCATCCTAATCCCAAAACCAGATAAAGACATAATAAAGAAAGAAAACTTTAGACAAATATTGCTGACGAACATAGATGCTGAAATCCTTAACAAAATACTGGCAAACCGCATCCAGCAATACATTAAAAAGATCATTCACCATATTCAAGTGGGATTCATCCCAGGGATGCAAGTGTGGTACAATATTCGCAAATCAATAAAAATAATACACTACATAAAACTAAAGACAAAAATCACATGATCATAGCAATAGATGTGGAAAAAGCCTTTGATACAGTACAGCACCCATTTATGGTAAAAACAGCAAAATGGGAATAGAGGGAGCATTCCTCAACATAATAAAGGACATATATGAGACCTACAACCAACATCATAGTTGATGGGGAAAAGATTAGAGCTTTCCCAGTATGATCAGGAACAAGACAAGGTTGCCTGCTTTCACCACTCCTATTCAGCATAATATTGGAAGTCCTAGCCACAGCAATCAGACAAGAAAAAGAAGTAAAGGCATCCATATTGGAAAGGAGGAAGTAAAACTGTCTCACTTGCAGGTGAAATGATAGTGTACATAGAAAATCCTATAGACTCCATCAAAACACTATTCCACCTAATAAACAAATTTGACAAAATGGCGGGATACAAAATCAGTATTCAGAAATCAAAGGCATTTTTGCATACTAACAACAAAACATCAGAAGCAGAAATCAGGGGAAAAACACTTTTCACATAGCAACAAGAAAAATAAAGTACCTAGGAAGAAACCTAACCAAGGAGGTAAAAGACCTGTACTCAGAAAACTACACAACACTGAAGAAAGAAATTAAGGAAGATAGAAACAAATGGAAGCATGTACCATGTTCATGGATAGGAAGAA
>VMDR010029856.1:0-12585 GCA_007922815.1 Macrotus californicus
CTCATTGTTTTAATGTTTGTGTTTTCTGCATGTTTTTAGAAGTTATTAATGGTGTATAAATTTTCTTTTTAAGTGCAGTGATGACATGGTATAAATTTCTTGGAGAGTTTTCATATAAATTTTGGGCTACCTTTGTCACATAGAACTAATAAAATAACCACAATTTTGATTTTTCATCTAGAAAATATAATTGGCCTCTGTGTGCTGGGTTACTCAGTTGACTTAGCATTCAAAGTTCACTTTCAATTTTTACAATCATATGTGAAAGGAGCCATTTTTCTTTTATATAAGTATGTAATTTTTCATGTTTCTCATTCTCTTATGCTTTTAAAATGTTTTTTTCTTTTATCTAAAAATGGTTCAGACTAATTCTAGTTGATCTACTACCTTTAATTACCAGTTGTAGTTCCAACTGGAAAGTTTAGTTATCATTTTTGTGACTGAAAAACAAAACAGACCTCATCACATTAGGCTAGGTTGAATTCTGAAGTGAAGAAGTTCCTTGCAATTGCGTTTGCTTGCTGAATATGATGTTTTGCATAGAGTTGATCTTCAAATCTTTTCCAGGTGGACCCTGGGGTTGATGGACAAATAACCAGAGGGACACCTTTATCATTTTGCTTTCAAAGGCTGGGCCAAGTCGGGTGTGGAGAGATTATAGAGTCAAGTGGATTTTCTAATTATTCTTAAGGCACTATCTTTCTCTCAGAATGATTTAAATTAAACCCAGACCTACTTCCTTGGTTTAAAACAAATTTTAGTAACAGTAAAGCAGAATTATTAATAGCTTCATTTTTCTTCTTATCAAATGCTGACATACTCAAAATAGATTTTAGAATTATTGGTACATAAACACTCATCTCCTCTATCACTTAAAGTTGATGATTTTCTAAATTAATATTTATACCTTTTCTTAATTAGGCATACAGAAATAAAAGGAGAGTATAAAATTTTGTCCTACATCTGGACCAAAATTACATTATTACTTAGTATAGGTAAAATCACCAGACAGCTTCCATGTTTTACCAATGGATTATCTGCAGTTTATAGGGATATTGTTCTACGGAGGAAAAACAAACTGAGGACTTTTATAAGAGGGCATTCTTGGTTCAGGGTGCATTATAAATGATGTGCTATCACTTTCAGAGCCAACAAAAAAAAAAGAAACAAGGTTTCAGTGTTAAAACACTAAAATTGATTTATTGTTATTATGCAGGAGAAACTATTTTATAATGTTGATAAGGTGAACATAGAATTTAGTTTGGCTACAGACACAGATTTTTATGTAATGAAACTACAAAAACAGTTTCCTGAGGGTTCTCTGAGGAGTGGACTGAGTTGTGGGACACCCCTAGAATCTCACTGTGTCCCCAGGAGGCTGGAGGGTGATAGTTTCCCCATCTCCTTCAGGCAGCTACACTTCTCTAGCTTCACAACTAGGGGTTCACATAAGAAGTGAAATTTCACTTCAACCCTATCAGAATGACTATTATTTAAAAAAATACAAGTGTCGGTGAGGTTGTGAAGAAAAGGAACTCTTGTGCATTTTTGGTAGGAGTGTAAATTGGTCCAGCCACCATGGAAAGTAGAGTGGAGTTTTCCCCCCAAAATTAACACTAGAACTACCATGTGACCCAGCAGATATATGCACTCCTATATTCACTGTGGCGTTACTTACAACAACCAAGACATGGCTATTATTCCCGGAACATCAGCCAAAATCCGTTCACCTGGAGCAGAAATCTCTGCAGCTACAAAAGGTAGGGACAAAATTTTAAATGGTAATTTTGACAGAGCACTGGAGGCTGAGCAGGGACCAGCTGGAGCCTGAGAAACTCCTGGCAGCTACAATCTTATGGACACCCCGCATTCTCGTGGATCTTACCTGCGGAAGTCCCACTATGTTTTCGTGCTGAAGACGTGAGGAAGACTCCCTCCCTCCCAGACTCTGGCAGGCTGGGAGAAAAACTGATCTGCTTTCCAAAACATGGAACCTAAGTCTCATTGGGAGAAGCACTCTGACCCACCTCTCTTCAGAGACATTCTACAAAATACCTGACCCGTGCTCCTCAACACTGTCGAGGTCACCCAAAACAAGGAAGGTAAGAAACTGTCACAGTTTCTAGATGACTCCACAAAAATCCTCTAGACTTTCTTCCCCACTGGCAAGAGTCAAGTCAAAGCTTACACACTGGACGTAGCCACCAGCTTCTCCAAAAATCTCAGTTCCTCTCTTAGTCTGTGCAGCATAAACTCGGTGGCTTATAAACAACAAACCCTTATTTCTCACAGTTCTGGAAGCTGGGAAGTCCAAGATGAAGTTACCTATAGATTCAATGTCTGATGAAGTTCACTTTCCTGTTCACAGAGAGCCATCTCTCTCTGTCTCTTTTATAAGGAAACTAACCCCATTCATGAGGGCTCCTACCTTATGACAGAGTCACCTCCCAAAGGCCTCACCTCCAAATACTGTCACATTGGGCATTAGGGTTTAACGCAAGTTGATTGGGGAGGGAGGGGGACACAAACATTCAGTCTCTAGCAATCCCATCAACAGGTACCAAGGCAGAGCCTAAACACATAATATAAGCCTCCTCTCCCCCAGGCCTTTTACCACCAGATGCAATGGACAAAAGGGACCTACAACCGGAGACTACACCAGCTACCCGCAATTTCCTTGCCTGTTCTGATAAGGAGCTGCAGGTTGGCCCCTTCCCAACACCTAATGTGCATTCTCTGCCTTGAATTCATCCAGGAAATACTTTCATTTAGCCCTGTATTCCTGTTTTTATCAATGACCATAAATTAATCCCGGGCCCCCTGGTAGCCCCTCATCTCCTACTTTTACTCCCCATAAGGCTCAGCCCACCTCTAAACTGCCCATGTCCCACCTCTTCAATCTTGCAAACCATTTCCTTGCACCGTGCCCTTTGAACTTCACGGTCCCTGTACCAGATTGTATGCTCCACAGTGGCCACAACAAGACCTCCCACCCCTGCACCTCTGCAGTCTCTGCCGGAATGTCACTCTTGTCCAGGCCACTGCATTTAAAAACTGCTACCTACAAGCCACTCCCCCACCCCAACCCTCCTTAACCCCCTTACTGTGCTCTTTTCTTTACCTAAAACACTCATCACCCACTGTGATTTCACATAACATACTCCTTTACTTTGTATAATGTTTATGGTCTGTCTCTTGGTGCTACACTGTCCCCCAACCCTGAAAGAACATGAGATCTAAGAGGATGGAGGCATTTGTTTGTTCCTTCGGTGCTATATCCCAAACACTGGCATCTGGCACATTCTACGTGCTCAGTATATATTAATTGAATAATGATATCCAGACTTTGAAACAGGAGTTGATGTCTCGGAGTAGAACCAAAACAATTTTTCTTCCTGGCTGTGGTGGTGGTGGCCCCACCCTCAGTCTCCCAGGAGGAGGCAGGATGAGCAGCAGCAAAGCCAGTGTGTCCACCGCCCTGTGGCCTTGTGGTCGCTGGCAGTGTCGATATTGACCCCTGGACCACTGCTGCAGCTGGAGTTGGCTATGGTTTTGCTCAGTCTTTTCCTTAGTGCCTTCCAGCTTCTTGGAACTGATTCTGCAGCCATCTCAGATCTTGGTGGTGACACAAAATCCTTTTGAATAGTTATTTTTCTGCTCCAATCAGCCAGAGAGAGCTTGTTTCTTTACTAAGAATAAAAAACACCCAGAACTGGTCTTTTAAAAATGGATGAGAAAATTTCTGAAACACCCTTAGGGTGGAACACCATCTCTAGATGTAAAAAAGAAAATACTGCAAGAGGAGGTGCTCCACCTAATTAACTGCCCATAAGCACAGATGAGACAACTCGCCCAGAAACTCAGAGCAGAAAAAGCCACAAAATGTCAAGACTAAAGTATCATCATGTTTCATCCAACATCAATGGGCAGGCTATTTCTCTACTTCCCTTGGCAGGGCTGGCCCAAAAGACACAGCGGTGTAAAGACATTTCTTTTTAAAAGCCATCACTCGGCCTCCTGTAATACAAAAGGCCATCCCGGGGAGAGGCCCGGCATGGATTCACATGGTTTGTGAGTCTTTTTCCCTGTGACATTTTTATGAAGGTTATGTATATGTCCCGTTCTTCTTCATTCTCCTGGTGCTAATTGCTGTCTACTGGACCTGGCTACTGTGTACAGAGACCACATGCTTCCCTGCCGCAGGGCCCCGGCTGCGGTATGCCACATGGCCCTGCTGTCCTCAGATAAGAGCCTGCTGCTGTCTCACCACAACAGCTGGAAATGTTCTGCCTTGAAGAGCTTATCTTGCTGAGACTCGAGCTGAGCTATGACATGGTCAATGAGCACACAGAGTGAGTGAGTTCCCTGGAGGTGGCTGATGGCGGCCGAAAGCCTCCTATGTACACTTGGGCTTCAGGTTTGGAGTTGATAGTGAGCTTGACCATGAACACGTCTCCTGAGGAAAACACTGGGTGGAAGAAAGCAAGAGGTTCAAGAGCAACACAACCACAGTGTCTCTAACAATCAGAATTTCTCTGGGCTTCTCTGTTATTTATTTATCTATCTAGCTAGCTAGCTATTTATTTATTTATTTATTTATTTATTTATTTAGCCATCCCAGGTTAGGAGCAGAAAGAAATGGAAGAAGATATTCCTTAAGTTTTTTCTTTCTCCTTTACCTTTTTGTGATTTGTGTAGCATCTGGAGTCCAAGGATTGAAGTTGTTACCAATTGGCTCCTACCTGAGGGCTCTTTCCAGTCCTGCATCTCTGCATCCTCCACGGTGTCCCGCGTTAACCAGCTTCTAGACTTTTGTGATGATGGTTCCCTTGCTTTTTAAAATGATTCTGTCAGATATGTCTGCATGCTTAAACAATGTAGTGCCCAGTTTCTGAGTTTTATACAAATGATATTAAACATTTTATACAAATGAAATGTTTTATACAAATGATATATATGTGTGTATATATATGTGTGTGTGTATATATATATGTACAGTTTTCTGGAACTTATCCTTTTTTCATTTAACATTGCATTTCTATATTTTTAACATGGTTTTTCTAAGGTTCATCCATGCTGTTCTGCAGATTAGAGATCACTGACTTTTCCTGCTGCACACAAGGTCTTTTTATGACTAGACTGGAGTGCCTTTATTTGTATTCCTGTTGACATTCAGGTTGTTTCCAGCTTTCTAGAAGTCTGAACGGAGCTTCTCTGAACATTTTTGTTGGTGGCTTCTGGAGCATTTGTACTACATTTCATCTAGCATAACTACCTTAGAATGGAATTACTAGTTATTTGCATGCTTCACCTCACATAATAGCACTGAATTGTTTCTCCAGAGCCATTGTTCTACTTTCCACAATCTAGGAGTTTCCACTGAGCCACATTCTCTCAACAGTTGTCTATTTGATTTCTTCAGAAGACTTACTTTGTGGGAGAGAAATTTTCTGTAATTTGAGAGGATGAGCTAATTAATGCCATTTAGGTTAAGAAAGATGCTCCTAGATACCAGGATCACTCATTCAAGTGCACCACTTATTTCTTTTAAGATGCTTTATTCATAGCTGTCAATTCAACCATTGCTTAGGAACGGGGCCAACAACACCCTTCAGAGAAGAAAGTACGAATGACCCAGTCAAAGAGAATACAGGCCACTTCTCTGGTGTACCAAACTAGGGTCCCCACCATGGAAGACAGACAGTAACTCTGGGGTGCCCTCACCTTTACAGTGGTGATAGAAAGGACATAGAGCAGGTAATGTCTGCCCTACACATCCCCACTGCTCATGTGTTGATGGTAGCTCTGTGCCAGGTGCTCATAAGCTTGTTCCTGCCTCTTAAAGCACTCAAGCTTACTTTGGGGGTGGGGGGGGAAGGGGGGTTTGTACAGAAGGAGAAATTTGAGGACATAGGTCAGTCGGCTCTGACTCTCTCTTCTTACTGATACTTAAGTCTGAATGTTACCCTCAAAAACAAGGCATTGACTCACTAAAACTGTGATCCATTCTGCACTAATGAGAGAGGGCCCCCATTCCAACCTAGGGCACAAAGGAATATTTCACAAGGGGTTTTACAAGGTGAGAATTTTAAGCTAGGTAGAAAGGAGGATAAGGCAGAAGGCAATTCAAAAGATAATAACATGACAGTTAGTTCACTTGACTTTGAGGTTAAACCAAATCTCATTCTGAGAACATTTAGGCAGAGGATCAGATTTGTATAAATTTAGTATTTATATTAGTATTTATATAGTATTTTAGTAAAAATACTAAATTTATACAAATCTACATTTACATATATTTAATATTCTTCCCAACAAACCTACAAATTCTACCTTTTACCCTCCTCAGAGATTTGGATTCTCTCTCTATAATAAACCTTGAAATTTTAAAATAAAGTCTGAACTTTTTCTTTTCCAATTTCAAATATGTCTATATTTGGAAAATCCACATTTAGGGCTGCATTTCTTAGTGATCAGCTGGTTGCTTGTGTTACATAAACACTAATTTGAAGCTTAGTGAGCTCTCTGCCTCCAAAATTTTTCTACAGTCCTGGAAAAAGCATGATGTATTCAGGGTCACAATTTCCTCTTGGCATTCCTGCAAATATCTGTGCATGCTAATTCACCACACAGGAGCCCTTCCCAAGCAGAAAAGACCTTGCTCAATCAGTGTGTACACTTCGGCAAAGATTTTTTTTTATGGAAATCTTTTTCGATTGGAAAAGTGGTATAGGAAAAAATAATGGAATTTACTAGCTAACAAAGATTCTGAATTGTAAAAATGCAATACTTTGGCCAAAATATCGCTTCCTCTCTTGTTCCTTGTCATAGAAGTATGTAGGTGTATAATAAATAAGCTATTTATCATTGCTTTTTATTCCCTGGAAATTGACTTTTTAATTCACTAGACACTTTCCAAATTAGCCACAAAAAAAAAAAAATTGGAAGATAAGCTTATGACCAGTTTCTGGGGAATAAACACGAGGCCAATTGGACTTAGCTCCAGTGGAATAAGGGCGGTGCAGCCCAGAAGTGAAATCAGGCCACTCTGACTAGCCAGTAAGGGTGAATCATGGAATGATACAATCTTGGGTCTGAAGGGATTTTAAAGGTCATCTAGTGCAGCAACATGATTTAAACTAAAAAATGTTTTGACTTAGTCACATCAAACCAAAGTCTGTAGTTCACTTTTTAGTACCAATTCAAATTATCCTGGCAAAATAGATTTGCCTTAACACATTTATTCTAACCTCAAACTTCACTAGAGGTTTTCAACATGTATTCTATGGATGGGCCACAAGGGGCGCTCAAGGGCCCTCTGAAATAGAACACAAAATTGTGTGGGACTTGTGACATTTCTGCTTTATTCCAATACAGCCAGCATTAATAAATATAACCCCAAAATTTTTAAAACAGATATTTGGGAGTTTAAATCATTAAAAATAAATGTTTTAGAGGAGTCCCGAGACCCATGATTTTGAGAACATTTTTCTTTCTACGTTATTGCTATCTTTCATTTCTTCCACAAAATAAACACCTGGTATTTTCCGTTGGGACTCTAAAACAAATAATTACAATGCTTCCAGATTAGACTGCTCGCTTGTGTCTGTCCCATTCCCACTGCCACAGAACAATCATCCTGAAACTTTAGTTTTATTATAGAATCAGAAGTGACAAAGATAATTATTTTTACAGTTATGAAATTAAAGTCCAGGAGGACAAATGATTTACCTCAAGGCACATACGTAGAGTCAGTTACTTTTCAGCTGAGCTCAAGACCTCCAGACTTCTAAGTCCAAACGATCTGGCATTCAAGAGTGACCCAATCACTTGTTCTGCTTTTCTATGGCATGGGTCCCTGCTTCAGACAGCTCCTTTCCTCTACTGTCCCCTGAACCTACCATACCCAAAATCACCTCTAGATTAAGGACCCTGGCTAGATAGAGCTGGTCGGTGCTCTTGCTCTTTCTGTAGCCCAAAGTGGTTCCCGCCCTTTAAAATCCCACTTACTTTATATTACGTATTAGAGAAAAATTACATGTAACTATGCCCTAACTCATACATTTAATACATTATCAAGCAACAATTCTTGCTTGTCTCTGTACCCCAGAATCCTACTTGCAACTCAACGATTTCTTCTGTTGTATATATCCATCTTTCTAAATAACATGTTTTAAAATCATGATTTTAATGTTTTGATATTGAAAAGTATCTATTAAGTACTTACAATAGTAGGTGAAGCTTTAACTCTTTAACTTCACCACCTACCACACAGACATTTTTCCTCACCTTGTTCTTTCAATATAACGATATCACAATATTTGGCTAAATCAACATTTAATATATTAGATTGCATCATATAAAACTGATACTACAACCATGTTGTAACCTGTGGTTTTATGATTTGTTTTAATTTACAGGCAGTAAAAATATTTATGTGGATTATTTCTGGACTCTTTATTCTGCTCCATTGAGGGATATGTATGTCCTTCCACAAATACCACACTGCCTTTCTTACTGTTGCTTAACATTGTATTTTAAAATTAAGAATTCTGAGTTATCTCATTCTTTCCCTCTTTTTCAAAACTGTTTTAGGTGTTCTAGTTCCTTTCTTTTTCTAATTGTAGAACAGGGGACTGTTTTCTCAGTTTCTTTTTATCTAGAGAAGGATTTTCCGTTGGGAATTCACATACCTACTGCCATTACAATATACGTCCATATCTGGGGCTCGCGTGGGGACAGGGCCAAGAGAAAAAAATGAAGATTCTCTTGACACTCTCCCACAGTCAAACAGACTAATGAACCAGTTCAGCTGGATAATTGATTTGATATACATTTTTTTAGCAATCGGTCATAATGATAACTCTGAAATTTGAACAACATGGTTGATTTAAATTACCAATATAAATATAAATCTTACTTATACTATTTGCATAATACAAATTATTATTATTCAATACAACATATTATTATTTATTATAATAATGCAAAAGTTGTTTTGGGGGGAAGAAAAATGAAAGGAACAATACAATTGGACTTCTCCATATTTCATCAACCACAATTTGGTCTTACGTTAAATGCAACATTGAATAAGCTATCTCATAAAATACAAAATATTTTTCAACAAGAATTTCAGGAGGAATAGCTAAATGCATTAACTTAAATCTGGTTTCATCATTTATTCCCCTCCCCCCAAATTTCTTTGCATTGAACACTAAGTTGAATATATTAATCTTTTCTGTTTCTAATGTACATGTTACATTTTTTTCTTTTATTCTTGTTTTCCTGGAGAAGCAGTATTAAATTCTTTTTTTTGCAAATTACAGCTTTAGATGACCATTTATCAGATGTATATTAGAGGACAGTGTGGTTTTCAGAAATTCCATTTGCTCTATGCTGCCTGTGATCTCTGCACAGGGCTTTCATTTGTCATGGGATTAAGCTCTCTGCTGTGTTTAGTTTTTAGGTCTGGAGAACAAGTCAATCCATATTAAGACACCTAATGATATAATTTATGCAGTGCAAAAGACTTCACTGCCCTCTATCAACCTCTCTGTAGACAAGTCCTTTCAATATAGCAATGGGTAACAGTATTTAAAAAAGAATCCCTTGGCAAATCTCAAAGTTTCATTAAAAAAAGCATGACTCTATAACTATAACTTAGGCTCAATGACACTTGGCACAATGTCAGAATCTCCTAGAATATTAATTTACCTGACTTTAGCCCAAAATAACCAATGTCCCAATGTGTCTATTGATTTGTTTTGAAATCTGTTCAAAACTGAAAAGCTAGAGACTAGTAACACTAAGTCCTATGAAATGAGAAAAATCTCACAACATGTATGACCAAGAATTCATCTAATATGTTCCATAAAAAAATTCTCCCTAGGTATAAGGGAGAGATAATTTATAAGGTAACAAATTGTCTCCTGCATTTTATTTAGGAAAATGACTATACAATAAATAAAAGTTGCTCAGGGAATCACCTAGCATTGTTTTACTGTCAATATTGTTTGCAGTTTGTTTGAATAAGTAGTGACTAATTTTAGAATTGAGATCTTATTTTATCTTATAAAGACTTATCTTTCTGCTTTAGAAACTGAATTGAACACTTCATCAATCATTTTGTTTGGGGAGTCCCCAAAGTGTTCCAATCCTTATTCAAATAGCATGTTATCAACTACTCATTTCAATTTTGTATTATTTTGCCTCAATTTTTAAAAGAAATTTTTAAGCTATTATTAATTTCTCAAGTGATTACAATTAGTATCTTAAGTTTTTGGTTGCAAATAACTATCTTTCCATAAAGAACCAATGATCTAGGAAAAAACGCTAGGCACTCTGAAATTTAGATTACTTTACAAATATTTTATAACTCCAGATGCTTATTTTAGGGCTTAATTCCTAATGACCAAAAGAAATTATCTACTCTTAGATGAATTATAAACCTTACCAAAATTCATGGGATTTTTCCTACTGGAATTTTACCAAAGTTCCTCATAACTGAAGTCTAGCCTACCCATCATAAAACCATGTCTGAAGTTTGGATATTGGTAGAAATATTAATTTGGGAATTAAAATGACTTAAAGATGTACATGAAAAGCCTTGGAACGTCATAAAAGATACACTAACCAATTATCCATGATAGTGTGTATCTTTCAAGTGGATATTAAATAAATGGTTATTTACAACGTGACTAATAGATTATCTGAAGGCAAAGCTCATGAACACATAATCTTAGTGGATTTACCTTATAAAATTCAATTGATAGTAAATTAAAATGGCTATTACTCTTCTTCTAGCCTGAGACCCATGTCTGGCAGTGAAGAATGAAAGAAACTGGTGATGACAATTGCCCTGAGCTTTGACCTCTTGGCTTGAAAGGGTATGAATAGATTGATAGTTCTAACATTAGATTCTTCAAATATTTTGTACAGTACCTCACAAGAAATACATTTTGAATTGCAATCCAACACACACATACTAAAAAGAAAATAATTCCTACCATTACCACATGTGACAAACACACTCCTGTTCTTCTACAGTTTTTTTAAATGCTGTGTCCATACCAACAAGTTGACTTCATGACACCTAATAGGTCATAGACTACAGTTTGGAAAATACTGGCCTAGACCACATCTAATATCCATTGACATAGTCAAGAGTTTATCAGAGAAGAATGGAGCAACTTAGAGAATGATATTCCGACACTAGCAATAGAGATTCCACACATTTGCTCAGAATCAGAGGTGACGTTAGGCTTAGCTAGTGATAATCTTCTTCCTAGACCTGAAAGATTTAATGAGTGTTTTTAAATTTATCCCTGGCAGGGACATATTCACTAAGAGTTATCTTTGGCTCTTGCCTCTCCATGTGCACCACATACAATTACTGATCGGCTTCTCTGAAATACGTCTTGGACTTTTTCTTTCCTTTCTATTCCCGTCGGTATCACTCTAGTCCAGGATTTCATCAGCTCATACCCAGATCATTGCAGTAGCCTCTGCTTCCTCAGTCTCTGTGGCTAGTGTGAGGTTTATCATTGCAAAGTGTTGTTCAGTCATACCCTTCACCTTGATTAGAACTCCATGATGATGCATTTCAACACGTGAAGAGAACAAAGGGGATCCATATTTGCAGAACCCTTACTATGTAGAAGAAATTGGAATGTGCTTTTATTCCATTTGTTATTTCCCCTAATTTTCAAATTATCCTATGAGCTAGATAATTATTAACCTCTCTTTGGAAATTTAGAAGAGGCTGTGAGAATTATAACTTAGTAGACACAATCATATAGTTCATATGTATTAAGTTTCTATTGCTACTGTCACAAATTAACACAAACTTAGATAATAAATATCATAAATCAAAATATAAATACAAATGTATCATCTGATAGTTCTGGAGGTCAGAATTCTCAATGGACCAACATTAAGGTGTGGAGAGGCTTTCATTCCTTCTGGAATCCAACTACACTTTACAATGATAATAGATAATGACCAAATGGGTCTATTCAGTGCTAGGCTCAGACAAGTCACAAAAGTTTATTTTTTAATTTTTAAGAATTTTGTGGAAAAAAATTGTTAAACACACCATTATTAAAAATTAAAGTATACAACCATACAATTAAATTGATTATATTGTTAAAAAGGTAATAGTTACACAAAACTAATTAATAGATAACATTTTTAATATTATGTATGTTTTTCAATGTATGTATGTGTATTGTAGCTGTATGATAAAAATACTATATAATGGCTTGATACTGTGCATTTCTTCCCAACTTTATGTTCAATAAAGTAATGTTGAAAGCTTAAAATTCACCACAGTGGGAGTATTTGCACTGTAAAAATCAACAAATTAGGACTTGACTTAGTGTTTCATTGGTTGTCTAGACTCAGAAAAGTGAAGGACAAAATGTTAATTATGCAGGTAGATGCTACACTGTGAATAACAAAAAAAGAATTTGAGAAACTATTTTAATATCCATAAACTGTAACCTGTTTAGCAAAGAAGTCATTCACATCACTGATAAATATTTCAAACACTGACTTGTCTTCTCTCTTTTACTCATGTCTTGTTTT
>VMDR010029857.1:0-12587 GCA_007922815.1 Macrotus californicus
GAGCTGGTTGATAATGGAATCATGGAGAAAATCACATACTGAGAAAGCATACTTTTCTGAAGTTTGTGCTTGGGTAAGAGGCTATTTCATTTCTTTAGGTCAAGAATTACTTTGTTAGAGAGATTACTATCTACCAAGAATCCAATGCAAAAATCATAATCCCAGGAAATAAAACAAATTTTTTGTATTGTAATTCTGCTCATTCATTGGTTTTTCATATATATATATATGAAAATCCATTATATACAATAAGAAAAATATTTCTTATGTGTTTCTTAAAATATTTCTTATATTTTTCTTTTATAGTTCTTATAAAAATAAGGCAAAGAAATTTAAAATACTAACATCATGTATAACATAATATTTTCACTTATATATATGTGTGTGTGTGTATATATATATATATGAATCCCTTTGGAATGTATAGCATTTGTGTGGGTGTCTATTCAATATATTTTAACTGCAAGTGTATCTTAAAATGTTTTCACTGTCAAGTAATCCTCATAGACAAGAAATGTGATGGCTGAATGTGTGTCATAATATCTTAAAATAGTCTCCTAATGTTGGCTATTTAGATTATTTACAATTTTTACCATTATAAGCAACACTGTGTTCAAGTACATAAATCTCAAGTACATTGCCCATTATTCTCTCAGAACAGATTTCTAGAAGTGGAATCACTAGTATAAAAGGTAGAACACTTTTAAGACTGTATCTATTGCTAAATCATTTTCAGAAAAGTTGTATTAATTCTTATCTTCTCATTTGTGAATTCTCCTATCAGCATACTCCTGGAAACAATCAATTTTATTATTTTAATTTTTGTAAGTTAAAAAAAACAACTACTTTTTGTTTTAATATAATGTTGACTATTACAGAGGTTAAACCTATTTTTATGTTTATTGATCATTCATAATTCTTTGACTTGTCCATGTACTTTGCCAATGATTTCACAGAAGGTTTGAAATTTTATTGACTGCAAAGGGTTATTTATACATTAAGAATATACATTCTTTGTCATGTTTGTTGCAAATAGGTTTTTTCTGTTGCCAATTGTTTCTAATTATATATATATATTTAGTCTCTTTATACAATGCAAAAATTTTAGAGAATCACACTTACCGATCTCATTTTTATGGTTTCTTTGCTTTTATGCCTACAATCTCAGTTAAATATTCATGTATGTCTTTTAATTTTTACATTTTATTTGTCTTTTATAAATTAAAGTTATATTATGTTAATTTTTGTCATGTTAAAGTAAAATAATACCGACACAATATAAAACAATAACATAACAAAGTAGACTATCTTCTCGATTCCCCTCCCATCTTCCAGACCCAAGAGCCACCCCTTTTCGCTCAGTTTTCAAGTGGTCGCTTCTATGTCTCTGCACGTGTTTCTGTTTTTTATTGGTTTTCTGATTTTATATTTTATCTACTGACTATCTAATGACAGTGAAGAATTTATCATTTGAATAAAAATCTTAGCTCCCATAATAAAACCTTAGCTCTCCTTTCCTCATCTTTCCAAAATCATTCTGTGGCTATTTTTAGTAAAATCAATAAAGAATATTTGTATTGCAGTGTTGTGGGTGCTGTTCCTTATCAAGAAAAGTTGTGTTTATAGGTGCCTTTCCTTTACTTGATATTTTTTCTAGGAGTTGATAATAATTTCTATTTATTCGTGCCATGTCTTTCCTATCTTAAATCTTGTGTCTCCCCCCCACAGAATAATGATATCAATTATCATTCCCACCCCCCACCCCATCCGAATTTCTCTCTCGGAGATCTCTGTGTCTACCTTTTCCAACCCAAGAAGTTTGCGTCTGGGCTTGCCACAAAGCTCTCATCCCGGACTTCTTCTGATGACTTTCTCGGATGAGTTGTCTTTCTTTGGGGATTCCATCTCTCTGCCACTCTTTGTTTTGCTATTGCTAGTTTCCTATTGCTATTGTAACCAATTACTCTAAAACTAGAGACTCAAAATAACACAACATATGATGTTACAGTTTTGGAGGTTAGAACTTCAAGCTGGGTCAACAGAACTGTGTTGGTTCTGGAGGCTGCAGGGACAAGGTGTTTCCTGTCCTTTTCCAGCTTTTTGTGGCCTCTTCCGTCTTGAAAACCCCTCTCTTGAAAACCCCTCGTCTCTCCCGCCTCCCTTCTGCAAGCTTATGATGGATTGGGCCCACCTGGGTAATCTCCCATCCCGAGGTCCTTAACCTAATCATGCCTGCAAAAATCCCTCTCCGGGCAAGGTAAGAGAGTTAGAGGTTTCTGGAATTAAGGCATAGACGTCTTTGGGAGAGAGGAGTTATTCTGTCTAGGATAGTTATATTTTATTTTATGCTAGCTTCCATTTTCTTCTATATATCTTAAGAAAACTTCTCACACAAATATGCTTAGACCCTACATTTTCATACTGTGTATTTGAAAAATGTCTATAATCTACAATGTTTATATTGAGATGAAATTCATTTCAAAGAATTGAACGCCATTTCAATTTTATGGGGTTTGAAACCTGATTCTATTTACTAGTTGTGTGCCTTTGAGCAAGTTAATGAACCTTTTTTTTTCCCTTTCATTTTCTTTTTCTGTAAAATGGGTATTAATAGCATTGACTGATGGAATTGTTAAAGACTAAGTGAATCATTCGATGGTGCCTGTGGCTTAATAAATGCGAGCTCTGAGCATCTTTAAACTTGTTCATCAGCCAGGCTGAACATTATTGCCTGTCAGAATTGAGAATTCATTCTTTTATACATAGTCTTTTAGGGTCTACCACTTCTACGGAGAGCTCCACTGCCATTTTGACCCATGTTCACGTTGTGTGCCATCACATGAAAGGCTTAGACTTTTGCTTTTCTATTTAGGGTTCTGAAACTTCAAAATGCCTGGTGATAAGTGGATCATTCTTAAAATTAATTTAATAGAATATTATTCATGTAAGCTTTGGGTTTCTTATCAGTGCTCAGAAATTCTCTTTTCTTTTTCCCTGCCTTATGAACTTTCTAGATTCTTATTTGTTTAAGGTCAGCCTTTTGGGATCAATCCTCTATGTCTCTTTCCTGTCAGATTTTTCAGCATTAATTTTATTTCTAAGATTTAGAAAAATAATCAACTTGAATTTTTTCAGAGAATATTTTAAAGTTAGTATCTCATTGTTCTATGACCTTTTCTCCATTGAATTTGGAGGGCTTTTAATTTGGGTTCTCTGCGAAGTAGATGCCAGAGTAGGAACAGATGTACAAGAGATTTTGGGGGAAACATCCATGAGGAAAAAAGGGGAAGAAGGCACACAAGTAGGACATATCTTCAGACTATGAGGCAGACTTTAACACTAATGAAGAAGGTGGAGCAAAGAGGGCAGGGGAGGCAGTCTTAGGAGGCCGTGTAGTTCTAAGAAAGCTTCGACCATGCCAGTGGGGAAGTGAGCAAAAGATACACTTTAAAAGACTCTGAATCTCATAGGATCACACTTACGTTCCCACCAAACCTTACTGTATTTATTAGGTGGGAGCAGCCTGTGGATAGTGGGACATTAGTGGGTTATGATGGATCTTCCAGAGCAGCAGCTGAGGAGAGCAATCCGTTCCGCTTCCTGCAACAGAAGACCTGAGCAGTGCCTTTTCATTTTCACCACAGTCCTTCTAGGTGTCTCACAGGCTTGTAGGATGGAAAGCAGGTCCTCCATTGCTCCTGTAGGGCTTGCTTCCCTGAGGACAAACAGAAGATGGGGGTAGTGGGATACACTGCAGCCTCCGTGTGCAGGGAGTCTCAGGGCCACAACTGATACCCATCCTCTCCTCTTCCACTATCCATTCCCAATTGCTCTCACTCTTATCTATCCTTCAAGAGGTCTCAGTGGCTTACCTCATGGTGTGACCCAAACCTTAAGTTCCATGAGTCTGAAGTGTAGATCGCTGTTTTAGTTCGTGCGGCTATAACAAATGATCCTAGACCAAGTGGCTTACTCAACAAATATTTCCTTCTCACAGTTTTGGAGGCTGGAGGTCAGAGATCAGGGTATTAGCCTGGTTGGGTTATGGCAAGGGTCCTCTTCCAGGTTGCAGAGAGCTGACTTCTCCTTGTATCTTCCCAAAGTGGAAAGAAAGCTCTCTGCTCTCTTCTTAAACGGACACTTTATCCCATTTATGAGGGTGCCAACTCGTCACTTAACCACTTCCCAAAGGATCCACATCCTGATACCATCACAGTGAGAATTAGATTTCATGATTAAGTTTCAATATGCAGTATTTATCTTTTATTGTGGGCTAGGCAGCCTCTCTAATATTGTCATTTTGATGTCCTGTTGAATCAGAAATTTAAGGAAGCATTTTGTTGATAATCTTCTTTCAGAATTCTCAGAATGGTTGTTGTGTATGTGTATGTTGCAAGTGTATATAAACTTTATATTACTTTTGAAAATTATTCATTTTATTGTATGTTGTTTCAAAAATGCAGCCTAAGACTTTACTCTTTGTTGTTTGTGTGTGTGTGTGTTGTTATTTTATTAATTTTAGTGGCTCAATGTAGAGAATTTGAATTTCTGAGTAGGATAATATGAAGGACTTTTTCAGTTATGAAAATTTGTACTAGAGTCCCTAACAGTTTGTGAGGATGCCTCTTTCTATACATGCCAGTCTACACTGATTATTATGACTTAGACAAAACTAAAACAAATCAAAAAATTAAAGATTAAGCCCGGCTGATGTGGCTCAGCAGTTTGAGCCCTGGCCTGCAAACCAAAGGGTGACCAGTTCTATTCCCAGTTAGGGCACATACCTGGGTTGCGGGCCAAGTCCCCAGTAGGGGGCGCACTACAGGCAAGGGCACATTGATGTTTCTCTCCCTCTCTTTCTTCCTCCCTTCCCCTCTGTCTAAAAATAAAAATAAAAGATTTTTTTTTAAGTTAAAGATTAAAACCACATTCTACCATGTTTACTTGTGAAAAATAGCATTACGTTTCTAGATAGAAAAATCAAACTATCATTTAAACTGTTTTTTGTGGCTATTCAAGATATTTGTGTGTATGTGTATGTGTGTGGTGTTTATCTATCTGTAAATTTAATACTAAGTGGGTACTTTTTCCCTTAAGGAAATAACCTTTTACCTAAATTGTTGTTATAATTATTTCCAGTTTGGCATTCTACTTTTAATTGACAGTTTAGTATTTTTGACAATCAAGCAATTTAAACATATATGCCATCAAATATCAAATCAATCTGAATTTATCATTTCAAGTGCTTCCTCTATCCTGGTAAAGAAATAGAAAAACATTTAGGAAACTTTTCTTTCCTTCTTTTCCTCCTTTCCCTTTCTCCCTCCCTCCCTTCTTTGCGTCCACTGCCTTCGGATCATTCAGTAAAGCAATTGCACTGCAAACATGTCAGACACCACTGTCTTTTACATGAGTTTTAGTGGAGCGCATTGGAAAAATAAAGCATGCTGAAAATGCTAGACTATCCCCAGAGGTTCGACTTCGTTGTATAACCCAAAAAGAGTCATTAAGGACTCCTGTTTATAGATGTTTAATGTTATTTGTTGCATGCATGACTGAGCAGAGGTTTAACATAACAAAAACGGTATATTCCAGGGGAGCTGTAGGATAATAAGAATAAGCCATGCCTAAAATCCATTGGCATCTTTTGATTCCTTTCCTAAAGTAAATGATAGAACATAATATTTCATCAGAGAACAAAACCAGGCTATTTTAAAACTAGTCAGAGATCTCCCCATGATTCACTCATTCTGTAAGTATTTATTTTGCCTTTAAAATATGGTCAGTATATCTACTATATATTAGTGTTACAAAAATGAATGTCACATTTCTTGCTTTTTAGGAGTCTAAAGTCTGGTTAGAACAGCCACTATGTACACAGATAAATTGTAAGACAAGGTAACTATACTAGTTACCTTGTTATAAGCAAGTTATAACTAGTTATAAACTAGTTATAAGCAATTTGTTATGAGATTACAAAGGAGGAAGTAACTAAATCAGCTTCAGGGATTAAGGTCTGCTTCAGAGAGAAGGTGATGTTTCAAATATTAAAGAGTGAGTCATGGAAGCAGATCTTTTCATTGGCCACTGACAGACCTCCGGGTAGATTTTGAAGTGAAAATTTTCCATGAAGAGTGAAGGCAAAAGCTGCTCTGTGAGCAGATTATTTAACGCATGGAGTCGTAGATGGAAGGTAGAGACACAGAGAGGGGGGCAGCCAAGTGCTGTTTCAAGAATTTTGGGCTGGAAAAGAGGAAGAAGGGTTACAGCCACGTGTCTCAAAGCCCCTCTCCTATTCGTGAACTGAGTCTGTATTGCTTGCCGTTCTTCTGGAGGCCAAATTCCCAGCAGAGTTGCTACCAGAGTAAAAGTTTTGTTAGACTAACCTCTATGGTTTGGACACAGAGCAAACCAGTAGGAGTATACGCTGCTATTTTCTCAAAAACATGGAATACATTGAGACCTTGTAACAGTCATATTCAAATCCATGTTCTGTTAGTCAAGCCCTACTAGGTGTCAAAAGCTTTCCTGCATTCTTCCTCTTATGTTTTATATTACTTAATACAGAACCATGGATTTTCACAAAAAAAAATTATGGTTTTAAGACAAAGAAATATCTCAAACATTGAATTTTCTTTCTGTTGCATACCAACCACTTAGACATATACAATCTACTAAAATGTATGGTACTTAAGACAATCTGACTTCCAGATATTTTGGTCTGAACCTAATGTAGCACGCATTTTGTTGGCAAAGAGCTGAGTTTTGCTGCTCCTGTTGAAAAGTTACTTTGCATAGCAAAGTTGAGACTATGAGGAATCTCTCTCCCTCTATCTCTTTCTCCCTCTCTCTCTCTCTCTCTCTCTCTCACACACACACACACACACACGCACACACATACCTTCAAACCAAAAATCATCTGGCTCCCAAATAAATAACAGGAACTTTTGGAGGCGAGGCCACATCTCCCTCCAGTACCTGCCTGTGAGGACCTTCTCCGAAGGTGTGTAGGACTGGTTTGTTGGCCACGGGCAGCTGGGAAGAAATGAGTGAATGGCAAGTGGAAAGCATTCACTAACTCCTCAAAGCTGAAACCAGTTTATATCAACTTTAAGTTAAATGTAAAAAACGTGGTGCAATACATTTTCCTCTGCTTCATTTCTTTTACATTGCCTTCTCCTGGGCATTTTGTTATGTAGAAAGGTAATATGTTTATATATTCTGGAACTAAGCAGTCATCAAACTGTACAGGCACAGCTTGGAACCACCACCCACAAATTAGAAAGTTCCCCTAGACTTGCCCATTTTATAAATACTTTATGAAAAAAGAGAGGAAGAAAAACAAACAAAACCCCAGGAAGGTGGTTTAGATTTTTCTCTCCACTCCCCCCATATGACTCCTAAATAGTTTATGTGATAATTCTGCCACAGTGAAACGTGATGCAAAGTAATGTAAATACCACTTTCATCATATAATGGGAAATCTTAAAGACTGCCTTCAGCGGTGTCAGCTGGAATTCAATACAATCCGTATTTTTGAAATAAAAACCCCCGAAGCGCTCTATTCTTTATACTTAAAAGAAAGGCTAATTGAAAAAGGCCTCAGTAAACATATTTTTGTTTTGTTTCTGAAATGTTTTTCTTGCCATGAACTACAAACTTCAGAAGTCATTAGTGGTCAGAAGTAAAATTTTCTTTCCCCATATTTCTCTGATGCTATTCTGTACTTTCTAAACAATCATCTTCCTATTTGACTCATGTAATTTCAGAAAATGTGCTGAATATTGGTAGCTTGGACAAAGATTCTAATGCTCTGCTTTTGATGTACTCCCAGATTAAGATGACAAGTCATTTGCATCACAACGTGTAAAATAAACAAAGCATAAGGCACTGCTTCTTGGAAGTGTAACTCCTACCAGTGGCTAACATTTGCCTGCAATCGCTGATATTTCCTTCAGATTGCTGCTTCACCGCTGAGATAATTTTAAATGCAGCAATATTAACTGCTGCTTTGGTTTTAGACGAGATGGGAACTCAAAAACATAAAAACTTGAGACAAATATACAAGGAAAACAGATGAGTGTGTATTCAAGGGCTGTGATTGCAAGCTATGTTGAATAAGTTTAAAGACCTAATATTCAAGTAGTACACATGCTTCATGTAAGAGATATTCCATGTTTTGCATTTTGCCAAATTTTGTCATCTAGCCCATCTATCAACAAATGACAAACTAAATTATGGTAAGAGGAGGGAATGATTGTGAATGCTGGTAAAAGAATAGATGATGATAAATAAGATTGATTTTAATTCACTACACTCTCGAGATCTAAACATTTTCTAAAATTAGACTATGGGCTCAGAACATTGTAGCTACTTAATACGTATCTGTTGAATGAATGGATAAACTTTATTCATTGCAAAAAATGCTTAAATGCTCTCCAAGGAAACAAAAGTACTGCCTAGTAAGCTTCTGACCTCAAGTTTCATTTCATAGGGAATTGAGCATGTTTTTAACAGAAACTGAATGTTCTCTAGAAGTTCGGGGTGTAGGTAGATTGATAACCACCTTTGATGCTCAGCAGGGAGCTCATAAATAGTTAAGCATATGCAAATTACTTGAGAGAAGTTGGTCTTCATTTGTGGTTTTAGGTCAGACTAATGATTTTCTCTTTCAAACAGAACCAAATGGATGTGTCAAAAGAGGTAAAATTCTTAATGGGAGTGGACATAAATAGTTTCTAACCTGCTGCTAAGGTTACAAATGTCACTGGTAGTTGTCATTATAATAGAGCAGAGGGTCCTTCATTATTTCAAATGCATTTCCATATCCACAGGTAGTCAGATAAGTGACCATTACCACATGTACCAAAAGGACAAACAGATGGCGTTCAGATCGTTCATTTTTGTGTGTGTCTTACAGAATTCAAGCATTTTGGAAGTCATTCAGAGTCATGTGTTTTATATCAACTTATACAGAAACATTTACATATATTGAACCCTTGCCCTTTCACTCCTGGCTTTGTTTGCTCCGTCTCCCCTTTCTTATGTCCCAAGTGTGCAAGTGTGAAGGTAAAGTATAGACTCTTCCCAGGGTGATTGGGAAATCTTCTATTGAGATTCCAAGTGAGCATTTTCTATTAATCTTCTGGTCTTCCAGAAACCTACAGGCATAATAAATAGCCCAAGCTAAATCACATGAAAGACCCTTTCCCTCCTACTTGAGTTTTCCACATCCAACAGTTTTGCCACAGAATTTGAAGTGAGGGTAGCGGGCACGTTTACAGAACACAACTAGATCACCCTGGAGTAGCTGATTCAGAATGTCCCAGCAGAGTTACCTTCCAGCCGCGTTTTGAAGAGATTGTATCCACAGTCCAAACCGGCAATGGATGTGGCCAAGGAAACAAACTGACTTGAGCAGAGTCCATTTTAGGGCTGTTTTGCTGTTGCCTGGTCATATAGATAAAGTCAGTGGGTCATATAGATAAAGTCATTATACCAGTCTCTTCCCAGTCTGTTGCAATTACCTCATTACAGCCCACTGCCAAGCAGGTGGTATGTGCTTATTTAGCTCAGCCGAACCCAGCTAATACAACCTGTGATTTGGAATCATTCCTGATGTTCCTGAGAATGACAAACGTGACAGCGAAGCCATCGTAGCTCCGGTAGAGAGGGATATCACATTTTTTAGGGTTGATACAGCATTTATATCTGCATCTGTCTCCCATTCAACCCTCAAGCACATACCAAATACAGTTACCCATATAGTACCCTTAAATTGACTCGTGAAGTACAGTGACATTAAACTATTAGCTTTTTTGGCCCAAATAGAATGTCTCATGTTTTTTCCTAACCACATTCCTATCTCAGTCTTTGCCCTACTCCATTCTTCCTTTTAATTAGATTGTTTGACTAAGAATTTTGCAGATTGAGCACCTCTGAGTTCAAGTATCCCCTGCTCAATTCAATTTCAGTATGCCTCCACATCAAAGCCCACTCCCACCTGACCTTACTAAGCTGAGAAAGGGCTGTTGGGATCAGCTTTAGAGATAAACTGGTTCATTTTGTATTTGGATCCTACAGAAATT
The DNA here is from genome assembly GCA_007922815.1 of Macrotus californicus. Taxonomy (NCBI): domain Eukaryota; kingdom Metazoa; phylum Chordata; class Mammalia; order Chiroptera; family Phyllostomidae; genus Macrotus; species Macrotus californicus. Next base: position 10,089 of record VMDR010029857.1, read on the forward strand.
AAGCTACATGAATGATGTGTTCAATAGGCACTGGGCTGATCAGGGCTAGGTGTAGAACCTAATTTTCTATGTCTATGTTTTTTTTTAATGACAAAATTTAGCAAAAATAAAAAGTCTATGCAGAAGTTTACTTAACTCAGTAACATGCATTTCAGTAATCTGGGATGATTGAACTAATGCACCATATGAAAATCATTAAAGAAGCCCACAGCTATGACTAAATCAGAGCATGTGAAATCTCCATACACAGTTTTTGTTGCCACGGGATTTTGTTTTAGCTTTACTAAACTTTTTGTAGTAATTAGTATTTTTTGATGTTGCATCTCTGTTTATCTCAAAGTATAATACTGTGACATTTGAAATGAAAGCTTGGTTGAATCATCAGTGCATTTCTGACCCCAAACCTTCCTGGTTAAGAGTCTGTATTTAGGCATTACCAAGTTACTGGGGCTTAGAAGTGTGCCTTTCAATGTAAAAGTCTTGGACGTTCAAATTTCTTTAAGTCTTAACTGAAAGCTTTCTCCTGTGGTGTGATATAGATGATAACTTACACAAAATTATTGTGTGAACAGTTTTGCAGTCTTGCTTCAGAGAAAGAGTACTGAGATTTACATGATAGATTCATTAATGCATTTTTTGTTTCCTTTTATTTAAAATATTATTATGGAGCACAGCAACTTTGAACCAGTAGAAGTTTGAAATCTCTTCCTTCATAAATAAGTATACTTCCTTACTCTCTATTTTTTTTAAAAAGACTCAATGGGATGAGAATGGCATGAAACAGCACTAACCTATTCAGTTAAACCAGACAGCTGTCTTTCTTGTTTTGTCTAAGGTCTCCCTTCTCCCACCAGATATTGCCCCAAAGTGTAACTTGGAGCTCTCAGTTATGGAGAAGAAGCTGCTCATTCATAGATTCACTGGGACCGAGGGTGACAATGCTAACACTAGATTTTAAAGCACCTGGGATTATCTGAAGGTGGACAGACCTGCCATTTGGGTTGAAGATGGGCATAGTCCATATATTCTAGTGATTCCTCACTCATTCAATCATTTAACAATATTTATTAAGTACTTACAATATGCCAGTCATACTACCAATTGCTAGAATTAAGTAGTACAATAAGACAAGAGATTCCATTCCTTCAAGTTACACGTGTCTTTTTTCCATTCTTGCTTATTGTTGGGTCATCGCTCATGAATCCATTCGGATTGTATCTGTGGCTTCTTTATCAGTCTTAGTTCTTGCCTTGTCTACTATTCTATCTTTGCTCTATTTTTCTTCAAAACACACATTTTCATCCAAAAAGGAAAAACAAAATAATCAAAATCAAAACATACAAAAAAAGTTCCAATCTGCAAATCTGAAATTGAACCATTCATTTTTCCAAAATTACTCAATGCTCTTTTTCTCAGTCATATGATTTCCTAAAATACTGCCAAGTACATTGAACATGAGAAGCACAAGTTTTACTTAGGAAGTGTTCAGCTATTCTTAATTTTCCTTCTACATACAGATACATCATTATAGTACCTGTTACCATGTCATAAACTCTCCAAAACCAACAAAATTAAACATTTTTAAGAAGTACACTTTTGGGGCCCTGGCTGGTGTGGCTCAGTGGATTGAACACCGGCCTACAAACCAAAGAGTCACTGGTTTGATTCCCAGTCAGGGCACATGCGTGGGTTGTGGGCCAGGTCCCCGGTTGGAGGCATGTGAGAGGCAACCACACATTGATGTTTCTCTCCCTCTCTTTCTCCCTCCCTTCCCCTCTCTCTAAGAATAAATAAATAAATAAAGATTTTAAAGATTTTATTTATTAAATAAATATTTTAAAGATTTTATTTATTAAATAAATATTTTAAAGATTTTATTTATTTATTTTTAGGGAGAGGGGAAGGGAGGGAGAAAGAGAGGGAGAGAAACATCAATGTGTGGTTGCCTCTCACATGCCTCCAACCGGGGACCTGGCCCACAACCCACGCATGTGCCCTGACTGGGAATCAAACCAGCAACCCTTGACCCTTTATTTCGCAGCCTGAGCTCAATCCACTGAGCTACACCAGCCAGGGCAAATAAATAATTTTTTAAAAAAATATATTTTTATAAGAATCAATTAAAGGTTATTTAATATTATTCAACAAGAACTACCTACTATAATAAAATACTGAAATAATAATAAATGAATAGTATTGCAATTGAATGATAGATCCTAAAGATCATCATTTAAATATAATAAAAATGTTTACCTAGAAAATTTATTAATCAACTGACAAGCTAAAAGAAATGATTAGTTAAGTTATTGAAGTGGTTCAATATTTGGTTAATGTAAAAATTTGATATAGTTAAAAAATTTTGATAATGTAAAAAATAGTAGCTTTCTTATTACTATAAATAACAAGACAAAAGATAATACAAAAATAAAATAGAAAAAAATTGTTGAACCATAAAAATAAAATAACTCTATGAAATAACTCCATAAAACTTAGAACTAT
>VMDR010029858.1:0-12588 GCA_007922815.1 Macrotus californicus
CTTACCTTGCTAATGAAAAAATTAATCCAAGTTCCGCCTGCGACTCTGGGGCTGGTTAGCAATTCATATCTGTTTTTCAAAACTGGTAGTGACTTTTTGATATGCCTGAAATTGAACAAACTCAGCTCCTGGATGTCATCAGTTTATTGCCACAATTTAGTATTCAGATAATTCAATTAAAAATCCAAGAAATAGCATAAGAGGGAAATACACTAGCCAGAGAATTCCAATAACAAGCACACGCAGTTAGTTAGACTTCCTTTCTCTATACCTTTGACTAATTCCATTTCTTAACTTGAAATACTGGGTAACCTTATCTGTACACTATCACTATCAACTTTGTAAATAATTACAGAATTTTTGCCATTATAATTTCAAAAGTATAGTGTTATATTTTGGAAGAGGATTCTAATGAGCAGGAGTGATTATTCAAGGGTCAGCCTATATTTTGGTGGTAATGTAGAATCTTTTAATTTGGAAGTTAGTTGACAAAACGCTGGTCTACAGAAAAATTTACATGAACTTTATGTTGAATGGTAAAGTCTCCCAAGGGATCAGTAACAAGATATTCCCTACTGAGGACTTGTGCAGACAGTTTTCATGCAGGCAATTTTTTTTTCTGAAATCAGTGTCCTTCACCAATAGAAGCCCACTCTTTTTTCTTGTCAAGATGCCACTGACCATGTTCCCTTCCTGTAGTGTGTGGTTCGGATAATGTCCTTGTGGTTGATGCTTCCAAAATAATTTTTCTTCTGATTTCCATACAGACATTTGAAAAGTCTGTGTCCACTTCCATTTCCCACCCCAGCTCCCTCTGCATTCCAACTCCAACCATTTGGGAAGCATCTCCAAGGTGTCTCCAAGACCATCATTTTAGTTCATAGAGGAATCAACTCATAGGTGCTTTGGTTTTAAATTCAAATCTATATGCTGTGAAAGAGAGAGCAAGAACTAGAGTAAGTGAATATAAAAGAAATTAAAAATAAATAATAACAGGTGACAATTCTAGGCATGGATTTCTGCCTGGGAGTCAGTGTCAGAGAGGCAAATGAACTGATTCTTAGCTGAATCAGATGATACTTGCAGGGAAATCTTTGGAAAGAGTGTGTGAATGATTTTAAGGGATTCTCTGCCTTTAAAAATAAAACCAGGAAGAAATCCCACATTTTCTAGGTAGCCATGAAAGTAGGTTGATCTTTTTAAAAAATTTTTTAAAAGAACTTATTTATTTATTTTTAGAGAGACAGGCAGGGAGAGAGAAAGGGAGAGGAGCATCAATGTGTGAGACAAACACCTATCAGTCACCTCTCCCACACCCTCCCTCTCCATCTGGGGACCTGGCCTACAACCTAGGCGTGTGCCCTAAATGGAGTCAAATGCGTGACATTTTGGTTTGCAGGTTGGCGCTCAATCCACTGAACCACACCAGCCAGGGCTAAAGTGGATGGATCTTTGAGAAATAGAAGCCTAAAGAGAGAGAAATTGATGTTATCTTCATAACTATACACATGAAATCATGCATAGTCTTCTGTATTACAGAACTAAAATCAAAGACAATAAACAGGAAGATCCAGAAAGTTATAAAGAAACATTTAAATTCTGAAGTAAAATTTCTAAACAAATATGTTTTATGAATGATTAGATTAATTTTCAAAAGTGATAGTGATGAGATAAAATTCTTACTTGTTATGCAAAGTTTAGAATCAAACATCTTTTTAAAAGATAATTTTCAAGAAAGGTAAAATCATGAATTTCATATATTGAAATCAAAATATGTTAAATATTTTATTTAACTCACGAACTGGGTACTAAGCAGATGCCATAACTTGTTCAAAGGTGAATCAAAATGTTAGACACATTTATAGGTCAGAAATATTAAAACAAATGAACAAATGCAGGCAAATGTCGTTTTACCCTGTGGGGAGGGGGATGGGGAGAGGAGGGTGGTCCCTTCACCAGAAAGAATTCAGTTACATATCTGCAGACAATTATTTTGCATTGCAGTTAGTTATTATCATCATTACTATGTTTTAGCCTCTGAAAATTGATTTTCACTGCTGGGCAAGTTTATCGTGCCCTGCCTTGTGTGATTCTATAATGTCAGTAACACAACCGCTGTCAATAATTTCTTTTTTAATCCTACAAGAATTAGCAGCTCTATTCCATCAACTGTTAAATAAAGAAAACTGGGAAGAGGTGTTTTTTGGAGGAGAATGGAGTGGTCATCAATATTAATACCAAATATTTTACTCTTAAAGATAAAAAATAAGTGTGTCAGAATCTTAATCTGGAAGAGAGAGAGTGCAGGATTGGTTCCCCTCTACCCCAAGGAAATGCCTGTCACCATGAACAACTGTTAAGACTCAGACCTTAGAATGAGGTTATTTTTTAGAATCTGTAACTGGAATATTCAGGTACAGCATAGACATTTTTATTTCTTAAATAATGTTGCATGACATATCACTATTTTAGAGAGAGTGGCCGAGCTTGAAATTCTACTGTGTATAAGTAAAATGGGTGCAGAAGTGGAACTTCCTAACCCTCAAGTCTCCAGTGAATTTCCAAAGCAGTGAATTGTTCATCAGGATGGGTTGTTTTATGGCCTCTTGACACTGTCCTTTATGATTCTACAGAAAATATGGCTAGAATGGCGATGCTGCAGGTCAAGGGCCTTTGGGCTTACATAATTCCAAATGATGAATAGGTGTATATATTTTTAAAGGTGGTCTTTCGAAATTTCCAAAAAAATGGAGGAAGTCTAGCCTTGACTGCTGAATTCTGTACTAACTCTAGGAGATAAGGCAATTCACTCAAGTTTTCCTATCCTTAGTTTATTCATCTCCAAACTGTGGGTGGTTGTGTTGAATGAATGAGCTCACTTCTGCTTTTAATAGCCATAGATGATAGAGTTCATAGTCTGGCACATCTGCATCTAATGGGGGGCAGGTGTTCGCATGCAGGTTCCTAGGCCCTTACTCTGATCTAACAAAGACAGTTGGAAGTGGGGTGGTTGTAATTCAGGAATTTGTGTTTAGAAAAAAGAAAACCTGTTCAGGTGATTCATAAGCACATTTATGCCCAAGAACTACTTCCTATGTCATCAGGGTTCCCCAGTGTTAGATGAAGATATTTAATTATTATGTAGACTTGAGAAGTATTATATGGCGAAACACCAAGACTCTGAAATAGTAGCAGCGTGAGAAACTTGACCCATTTGTTCTGACCTCCTTCCTTCAGATACTGAAGTTGTAATGATTATAGACAAAACCTTGCTCACACAGCACTGGCTGTTGTGGCTCAGTGGATTGAGTGCTGACCTGCAAACCAAAGGGTTGCCAGTTTGATTCCCAATCACAACATATGCTCGGGTTGTAGGCCAGGTCCCCAGCAGGGGGTGCTCAAGAGGGAACCATACATTGATGGTTTTCTCCCTCTCCTCCCTCCCTTCCCCTGTCTAAAAATAAATAAATAAAATCTTAAAAAAAAGAAAACCTTGCTCATATAATTTTTGTCAAGTTCAGCTCTTACGGCATTTAAAGTACTCCAGTATCTGCATTATTTTGGCATTTCTGTTCCTTTATCTATCATCCTATCAAATATTATGAGAAACAGAGCAGTAATTGAGCCAGCCAGTGTGATAGAAGGAATTGGTGTGTTCTTGGTATGAAAAACATGTCCTCATATATATGTACGAGTATATGTGTGTGACACACATAAACCCACATACTTACATAAAGACATGTGGATTGCTCTTCAGATTTCCAGCCATATTCCTGGGCTGTACTTAGTGTTAGTTTTCATCTGATCTTATGTGTGTAAAATACATGCTAAGGAAGTTGAGAGACCCTAAGTTCTGTTTCCCTGGGAAAAGTATCTGCAAAACATTTTGACATTTGAAATACTTTGAGTTGATATCTTCGAAACATTTCTGTGAGGTGGGCAGCATAGCCATTACCATCCTCATTTGACTAATGAAGAATTTTAGTACCAATAAACTTGTTCAGTCTAATACTGTGATAAAATAGAATTAAAGTCTTTTGGCTTAGAATCTAGCACTCTTTCTTCTACACCCTCTTCATGCCACGGGTCAGACGTTTTTCTGTAGTTTTCTTTCATCTTCTTATAATCAAAAACCTCTGTGTACTCAGAATGAGGGAAGCAAAAATTTATCACACTGACTTTATTGATAAGCATTTATTCACACCTCCCCATTCTGTTGGCTGCTATACTGACCACATGGTATAAAATTTCTAGCAGAAAATAGACTGCAGCAAATTCATTAAAGAAATCCCAAGGAGAGGTAAAGCCTTAATGAGATCTGTATTTCCTTAGAAAAGTGGTAGCTCTACTTTCAAAAATAACAAGTAGCTCTTTAGTGTATTTTCTAGTCCCCATTCCTTCTGCCACTGCTTCAGTTTAGGCTCTGTTCAGTTTTTACACTTGATCTTAGCCAAAAGGCCGAGAAGCGATCTGTTCAGTTTTTATCTGACACATAGTAGGTACCAGAAAATAAAAATTTATTGATAGAAGAAATGTCTAATTGGTTTTTGCCTCCTTTCTTTTTGAAAAAGGGTTAGAAGTAGCCCCCACTAGGACTTGGACTGTGGTTTGAGGAATTCAGAGTCCAACTCTTCAGCCACCACCCTATACTGTTCCCAAGATCATTAGTTGTTTTTGCAGCCAGCCTAGTAAATTTGAGACACTGGCGTCTGCAGCATCAGCAAGGGGCTCTTTAACAGTTCAAATTTATTAATTGTAAAATGCAGCTTTTTACAATCTCTGCACTCCATTTGGCTACCATACCAAAATTTTCTAGACAAGAAAATTACCCTTTGCAATGAGGTTTGTAGTAAGATGCTGGTACTTCCTGAACATTTAGCTGCTGCTTATTATTTTGTTTGGACCATGAGCTTACGAAATCTTTAGGCACTGAAGATTCAACCCTGTGAGGACACTGGCACGGCCCTAGATACGGCTTGAGGAATCATCCTGCTGTGCCTGGGGCTCTTTCAGAAATTCTTCAATCACTCCTTTGGGGAAAAGAAGGCTGTTTAAAATTCCTTTGTAATCTGCAAGCTTCTCTGTAGGAGAGCAGCCTATGGAGACCGGTGAAAAGCCGAGCCAGTCAAGCTACTTTTGTTTCCTGTATTCAGCCAGGTTACCTACTAGCTGTGATTGGTGAAGGATGTTGTGCAAATACAACAAATCCATGTTGAACTTCAGTATTGTTATTAATTAAAGACCCTAATATTCTACCAGAATATTTGCTGACCACCAACCACCCCCTAGCCATACCTTTGGTTTCTAAAAGGGCTCAAAGTCACTTGGATTTGAAAAACAGCTTTTTTAGTTGCACGAAAATAATATATATAAATGACCCTAATTAAGCTGATTTTGGGATGAGGATTTCCAGACTGATCCAGAAAGAAAACCTATGTCTGAATCACTCTTTGTCCCTTGACATGTGTGTGTGTTTATTTATTTTTACAACATAAACCTCAATGAATCTTAGCAATGCACATAGCCACCCAGCTGAAGACTTTTTGTGGATTGTTTTGGTCATTCAATTAAATTTTGGCCAGTGAATTTTGAGTATATGTAATACGTGTAACTTGCTCATCACTTCTCTAAAGAGGAAGCAGGTAGCTTACATTCTCTTTGTCACATCCTGTGGGCTCATCTCAACATGGTCTAGAAGAGCCGGCTATACTTGAGAGGCGGAGGGCAACATCCTCACTTACAGTGGGTGATGAAAGAAATCTGAGTGTCTGGATACCAGGTATTGCAGAACTTCCTGCCTTTTGCATCCCCTCCTACTTTTGGACTATTATTTTGAGAGAGAATAAATTTACACTTTGTTAGAGATTCTGTAACTTGGGGGCTATTGGTAGAGAAGCTTAGTTTATCGGAACACAAAGTCTTTTTTTATAGGGCTAAATCTACAGTCCCTTTTATTGATTTAAGTTGGCCTTGGTCTGTGAATTGTCAAATATCCAAGATAAAACATTGGGTCATAGTTGAATTAAAGGCTGGAGTATCTAAGGAAAGTCAAAGAAAATTTTTGGAAACCAGGGTGGTCAAGTGGTAAAACATGTCCTGGCACTAGACATGGTGGTCCTCTAAGATTATAACTGAGCTGAGAAAGTCCTATTGCCTAGTGATGCTGTACCCATCATCATAGTGCAATGCATTGCAATTGCCAAGAGTATGCAGTATAGTAACACGTTGTACAGGTTTGTAGCCCAGGAGCAATAAGCAATACCCTACAGCTTAGGTGTGTAGTAGGCTATACCAGCTAGGTTTGTGCAAGCGTACTCCATGATGTTCCCACAACAAAATCACACAGCCACGCACTTCTCCTAGTGTATGCCAGAGTAATGCATGGCTATGCTACCGATCTTGGGCTTTACTGAACTTCAGTTTCCTCCTCTGTGAAACAATGAAAATAATACATTCCTTACAACATTGTACAATGCTAGTTTTTTTTTATCCCAGTTTTCCTACTTATTTCAGCCTTGTTTGTTTCAGGGATACCTTAGAGTACAGTTTTGTTGTAGTCAGGCCATAGATTGTGGTATAGAGAAGGAAGGGCTTTTTCTTTCTCTTTTACATAGTGTTAGTTAATTAATTGGACCTTTTCTGTGGTTTTAAAGGCTGATGAATTAAAAGTATGAGCTTAAAGTAGTCACTGGCCACTCCCTCAGGACTTCCTTCTCATCTCTTACTTTAGGAATACCAAACTTTGGAGGAATGTGGAAAGGGGGAGGGAACTGGCAGTATAAATAATCACTCTTCTGAGGGGAGGCATCACAATCATCAAGAGTGCTTTTAATAAAAATCATTTCCAAAAGACCCCAAAGCAAATGAAAAGTGGCACAGACTCTAGAGCTCTGTCCATGGCACCATCTATTCCTTTCACCTTATTGGCAGGTGTGCTGACTAGAGTAGTCAGTATTGATCAGAGCTAGCGGGAGTTTGGTTGACATCTTCACTCCCTCCACTTAAGTTTTTAATTGGAGAAAGACTTCAGAGTCCAGTCACTTTTCATTTTCTCTTTGATCCAAGAATCCCTGGGGAAGGAAGGTCAACCTTGAACTGGTCTGAGGGAATGTGATTCATCTGGGGTGGGTCAGTGTGTTGATTAAGAGGAGAAAATGGGAAAGTATACTGCAGCACACAGCTTTTGATGGCATACTGCCATGTGATCCTTTTGTGTGAAGAAGAGCAGGGAACAGTTGAGCAACTGCGCTCTGGGATCAAACCAAACTTAGTTCAAGTCCTTGCTCTATCGCTTGCTAAGACTAAAACGCTTCAAAAATGCCTGCACTTCTGTTTCTTCATTTTTTAAAATAGGTGATGAGAATGTCTGTACAACAAAGATAGTTTTACTTGGAGGATTGTTATAGCATAGGTTAAAGATTCAGTGTGAGCAAAGCATCTGAAATGAGGTGGACGCTCAAAGAAGAGCTATTATCTTTTGAAGCCACTTGTAATTGAGGCACTTCTTGTTTTTAAAAATTTATTAGAAATGTCTTATAGAGATAAACTCTCACTCAGTCTGAGCAAGTGAGATTTATCCACTGCAAAACTAAATTCAAGAAACTTTCCAAAATCAAATGTAAATGGTGGGTTTTATTATCTATAGTTTTGAAGCGTTAGTACTTCTGCTCTCTTTCACTGATAAAAACGTATGTATCTACATTTTTTTCTGACCTGTGGAATCATACTACTTTCAAGATTTCTTACCTGCTATTTCCATGTAATAGATGGTACTTCAAATTCTAATTCATTTATGTATAAATAACATGCAAGATAACAGAGAAATTTTTGGCATAACTAGATGTTGGGTAACTTGAAACCCATTTCCAGTGCCTCCTCACTTCCTTTGTTTACTAGGATATTTAAACTGGATTAACAGCCTCCCTTGAAGTTAAGGGTATCATGTGACTATTTGTGAATAATATATTCTGATAAATAATATATAAGTGGAAATCTGCCAAAATGTTGGGGGAAACATTCATTTTTAAGAACAGAAAAAGAGGGTAGGATGTAAAAAAGCTTGTGAAGCTTTCCCTTTGCCATCTTCTTTCTTTCTGACATGTGACCAATGCTTAGAAATGCAGCAGGCATCCTACAACTCAATAGGTTAAAAATAATGGAGCAAAAATATGGAAAGGACTAGAGTTTTGATGTCATCACTGAACAACTAAATCAATACTTCAGCCATTTATTTCACTTTTCAACAAATATTTATTTGGGCATTTACGTGTTACAAGCATACTCATTTAGGTTTTGGAGATACAGCAGTACAAACAATGAACAAAAGTTTTTGCTCTTATGAATCTTCAATGTGAAAAGAGAGATGGAAAACAAATTTCTAGGGTGTGTGTGTGTGTGTGTGTGTGTGTGTGTCTGGAATATGAAAAAGATAAATCCTAAGGAGAAAAATAAAGCAGGGAAAAGAGAGGACTAGGAAGTGCCAGGGTGTGGATATTTCACTGCTGAGAGACCCGCGTGAGAATTAGAACCTAGAAAAGGAGAGGTGACTCGAGTTCCGGACTTCATGTTATGCAAAATAAATTAAGACTGTGAGGGCGGCTAGTGTCGGTGAATATAGGGGTGAGAAGGACTTGCTATGAGCAAGCAGAATTTCAGAAACCCTATTCCTCCCTGATGACGGTGATGAAGAGACTGGGGGAGGGGTGGCCTTATTCAGAGCCATAGACCTGGAGAGCTGGTAGGTCTTCTGACTCCAGTCAATGAATGTTAAGAAATTTCACTTACTGCTGTACCACTTGCTATTATGAAAAATTGGCCAGTATTTGTATAAGGTACAGCACACTAGATGTTCTATTACCTACAGCTGGAAATATTCCTAACTGAAAGAGAGATAGCAGGAAGAATGAATGGATATTTACGGAGCATGTACCAAGTGTCAAACACAAGGCTAGTCCATACACATGTCATTGCTTTTGATTTTCATAATAACCCTATGGGGTCGATACTTTTACTACTATTTTATAGCTGAGAAAAGTTAAAAATTCACTTCAGTTTATAAGTCAGTAAGTGGTAGGCTGAATTCAAATTTAGATATTTATATCTAAAAAGCATCCCTGCCCACTTTCTTATTTATTATAATAATAAATAATAATAATAATAATAAATGTATTTTCTATGTGTCAGGTGTTTTGCTAGACAATGAGTTGAAGGAATAGTATGATAAATAAAATAAAGTTTTAATTCTCAAGGAAATCTCTTAGTGATGATAGTGATCATAAGCATAATTTTAAAAATTTCAGTTTAGTTAATTCAAACATTTATGGAGCACCTGTTATGTTCTAGAACTTGTATAAGTCCCCAAACTGATTCACAGAAGTCTGTGTCGCAGTCCATGACTGCTTTATCATCCGTTGTGAAATTTAAGCCCTCAAGAAAGGTTTGAGGTATCTTTTAAAGAGATAGGTGTAAAGCATGAAGGGACCATGGAGGAGGGTCTGGGCAGTAGAGAATGGAAAGGCAGAGAAGGTACTGGTATTCCTGGCAGAGAAAAGTCATGTGAATAGATATTGAAGAATGAAAGGCCATGGAAGCTTAAAGCTGATGTTCCAAGGTGAAAGGTGAGAAATAAGGTTGGAAAGATAGCTGGGTCCCAACAGCAAAGGTCATATGGATCAATTTAGATGGTTTGGGTTTCCTTCTGGAGGCAAAAGTTTTGAACTGGTGAGTTACTGTGGTTTTACAAAGGTGGCTGGCACAGGCGCAAAAGGGAGGTACCTGTGACCCTGTTTACCTGCTTGCACTTTGAAGCCCCTCTTTTTGATGTAATTGAAAACATTGTCTTTAGGTAGCCAATCATTTTTTTATTGCTCTACTCAGAGAATGAAGTTTCTCTCTCATGAGATCAAGGAAGTTCTGTCCACTAGGAAACATTGATAAAATGGCATCACACACTTCAAATTTCAACCCGATATGACCTCTGAAACCATTTAATGTCATTCCCTTTGCTCCAGGAAAAAGATTCAGTGACTTATTTCCAGATGAATAAAGGGCCAGTCAGAATGTTTAGGGAGCAAAAGGCCAGAATCACCACTCCTTGTGTACAAATGCTTCATGCTCAGTTTGGGCAGTTCCTACATTACAGTGTAGTGAGTTTTCTCCCAAATATAAGAGTATAATGAGCTCATGATATGTTTGGCTACAGCAGTAAAATGCAGTATGTTCAGTGTATTATTGCCTTCTGTCATATAAAAATAAAAAGAAGCAAAATAAAAGGAAAAGCCAACTCAGGCACCTGAAAATATCCAGGCTTCCCACATCAGCTTCTTCCTCACCAGGTGGTTTTCCCAGGCCCTGGCTCAGCTGGGATTTGCCACCATCCTGTACCTCCTTTTACGAGCGTTAGGATTGCTTTATTGTCACAGCACTTGGCAAAATACTTCTCTTTTACAAGTAATCTAGATCCGTCAAGCTGCCTAGTTCTACTACATCAGTCACCACTTTGTAGTTTATTTGGTGACAGTGACTGCCAATAAAATAATGCTATAAAATATTCCAGTGTGAGAAGGCTAATTCAGGGCAGGTTAATAAAGCTGCCATGATTCATCTTGCCACATAGCATGCTTTTTATGCAGGGCCCCTTTTCGGTGGATGTGCAAAATCACGCTGAGGTTAGCTGCAATTTATGCTGTAAGTAAGGTTTTACTTAATTTATATATTTACTTTTTTTCCAGACCTGTGTTTGAAATAAGTATATAGGTTTCTCCCCAGGATGATGGAATATATCCAGGGGTGAATTCTGAACAGGCTCGTGAACTCGGGTAATAAAACAGAGACAAAGAAGCAAAAATGACAACCCTGGGGCCTGCTTTATTATGCCTTCTTTCTGAATCTATGCAAAGCAGAAATGGTACCCAAACCTTTGTAGAGAGCAGTTAAGCAGGCTTTTTGAGAGCTCTACTCATGAGTATTTTAATGACCTCTGTTCAAGCCAAGAGCAATAAATGTCTCAGAAAGAGGCTGCTAATTGAAAAGACCAGTGATTTCAGAGGGATTAATATCACTGTCAGATCCGGCTTGCTTTCTCTCCCTTTTAATTTAGCCTTCTGTTTTAATTTGCAAACAGCTATGCAGATTGGAGTTTAGAAGATGGGAGCAGGAGTGGCAAATAAAATACCTGTGGGGCATGGTGGACCGGAGTTACAATGCTCCTTGGAGCTCTGCCATTATTTCCCTCATCTCAGAACTGGGTATTCTACTGTCTTTTATAATACCTAACATGTTACTGTGACGATTCTTTGTCTAATCAATGATAAATTGCTCCATAAAGTATGCATAAAGTTAAAATACAGCGACTAAGTAAAGATAAAAGAAATAGATGTAATATAGAATATTCTTAATAAAAATTTTACAATGTAGTATATTTAGTTTCACCAGCCTGAATGACAAAAATGTTTGGATCACTTTAGTTATTTTAGTTAATTACATGAGCTCTCACAGGCTCCATTAACAAATAATCATATGCTTAAGACCTTCCTACCTCTTCCAATTCTTAAATTTATTTAAGAATGTTATTTAAACCCTGGTTTTTAATTCAGCATAGATCCAGGGGCTAGAGAACCGGAGAGTTGAGCAGATCTACCCCTCTATGGGTTCTGCTGTGGAGCAACATGGGGTCCTTGCTGACAATGCATCTTGCACAGCCCAGCGAATGGCCACCACTGCAACAATGCCTTACTCATGCAGATCTTTGTATGAGCTGCAATAGTGTCTATACTGGGATGACCAAGTATAGATCTACACTCATAGGCAAAGCCACTGTTTGCATGTGTACCGTGTAAAGAACTCTGCACAAATGAACTTTCCCCTGCTGCTTGCACACTGTTCAAGGTACTCGGTGCTATACCTGAGCATCTCCTCTAATGCTGATATCCCCTTTGGCTGCATGGGGCCCTTTCATGGTGAAGACCACGGAAGAGGCTCTAATACCATTGATTCTGTGGATGGATTTATGATCCCTTGTAAAAGGTTTCTCAGCCCCTCATGCAAATGTGGCACTTACTCTCCAGCATTTTCTTTGGCTGCCAAATCTGTAGATTGGAGGATCAGCCTGTGCCAGATGCAATGGTCCTGTTCCTCTTTCCCTTCATGGAGGTGAATGTCTACTCTCCTTACATTTGCCTAACCAGATACTGCTAGTCAACTATTCTTGGATAAATCATAGTTGTATTCCAGGAAGACCTCTCTGTGGATGAGAAAGTTTGAACTTAATTCAATAAAAGAAATTTCTAAGTTATGCCTCATGAAACCCCTGTTATAGAAGTAATTTTTTTGCTGTTTTTATTCTATTATATTTTCAAATTACTTATGAGTATACCATATCTGCTTTAGGGTCTGGTTCTAAAATCACCTTTCTCTAGATTTTTTTAAGAAAAAGTAGGTTTCTCTTTTACTATTCACCCCTAAACTCAATGCTGGGGCATAGTGTTAGTATACCTACAAAAATTGAAGGAAGAAAGTTGTATATCAGTGAATGTACACATAGGGTGTTAAATGTTGTGTATCAGTTATGCTTCCTGAGTTAGAAGTATG
>VMDR010029859.1:0-12580 GCA_007922815.1 Macrotus californicus
AGGAAAAATTTTTTTAGCCCAAAATGTCTTGTGAGATGTCAGGTCTCAGCAGCTTTCCAAGTGAGATCCTCTGCAATAAGAACTTGTGGTCTTTTTCTTCTTTTAACTGAGGTTATGGTATAATTTTATTAATAATTTCCAGATTCTAAGTAAAATATAAATATGATTTTATTTAAAAAATAAATATGTATAAATTTTAAAATGTAACATTTGGTAACTTGCAATAGTTTAACTAAGGTAGAACACAAGAAAAACAAATAGATATGTAGATTACAACTTTTAACTCACTTTTATATTTTTATTTTGAAATGATTTCAGACCTATAGAAAACTTACAAAATAGTACAAACCACAGAATGCCAACACCAAGATACTGGTTTGTAAATATCATTCACCAATAAAAGGAACAAGGGCTCTGGAGAAATAATCAATTGTAGGGCAAGAGCAGGGAAAGTACAAGACAAGGCAAAAAGCAAGGAAACGCTCAGAAACCAAAAGTCAGGAGACATGTTGAAAGGCTATAGGAGCCCTGACCAGTGTGGCTCAGTGGGCTGGGCATCGTCACGCAAACCAAAAGGTCACTAGTTCAACTCCCAGTCAGGGCACATGTCTGGGCTGCAAGCCAGGTCCTCCAATGGACGTGTATGAGAGACAACCAGCTGAGCCCTCCCTCACACATTTATGCCTCCCATCCTTGTTTCCCCTCTCTCTAAAACTAAACAAAATCCCTAAAAAAAATAATGTCCATAAGAGTCTACCAGAACTCCCAATGCTCAAAGCTGGAATTATCTGAACAACAAAATAAAAAATGTATTAGACTATAACCAAAGAATAAAATAAATATACAATGAGTCCATACAAATATGAATATGCTTTAAACAAAAGAAAATAGCTCCTTTTGCATATAAGATTTTTGGATTATTATTTTGTATTTTAGTTAACAGGTTTTTTTCTTCTATCATCATCACTGGTTAGATAACATCTGATTTATAAACTGTTTGAATGTCATCACGGAAGTGCAGTATCCTTAATAAGCATTCACCTTACACGGAAGTGGTCATTGAGCAGTGAAGATCAGCCAGTTGCAGTATTACCATCAAGCGGTGTTCACCATTGCAATACTACAGTAGGCATACCCCAGACCATCAAGAACTTGACACAACTCCATGCAAGAAAAAAGAAACAAACAAAATATTTACAAAGGGATTAGAAGACCAGGTAACTGAAGTAATGGCAACCGCATGAATCTAAATCTCCCCACACATCCTCCAAAAAACAATAAAGAATGACAAATAGAATTACATAACCTGTCTTAACAGGACTTGTGGTCTTGAGGGGAATACTGTAGAGCAACTTAGATGCCATAGAGAACATCAAGAATTCTTAAATATCTTTTTCAAAAATACACTAATGCCAAGAGAGCCACAAACCCACAAAACCAGAATTTTAATGTAGGAAGGAGTAAAACAACTTTGATACTTTATAACTATCTGCTACTACCTCTCATTTTCCCGCCCTCATATTACCATAGCAACAAAGAAACTTATCTACCAGTTAATAAATAGTTGAAAATATACCACCAAGCAGCCATTTATGTCATAGATTTATAGGGCGTTAGCCCCTTGGATATTTGCGTATCGGCAGCACTGGGCACTTTTTGCCATTGATTCTGCTTCAGTAAACCCCAAGCAGTCTAGAGTGCTAGCATGTCAGAGAACTAAAGCCACTTCCAATCACATTCATTTTTCATACCTTTTTCTACTGTCACAGATGAGGAGACTCTGAAAAAAAAAGCAACTGGGAAAGAGACATTTGCCTTGCTCAAAGGCGGCCGAGATCTGTCTGGAAAAAGCCCAGCAATGGTTAATATAATGAAAATGGTTTGCGCGACACTGATGTAACCAGGCAGTCAGGAAGAGTGGACTGGAATGTGCATGTGTGAACAATGATGACTTCACTGTACTAGTGAGCGGGGGCAGTAGATGCCATCGAGTGAGCATGTGTACTGTGTGGCCATCGTGTTCAAAATGACTGAGCCAGTAGAGCAACAAATCTGCATCAAAGTTTGTGTTAAGCTTGAACATTCCTCTGCAGAAACAATTCGGATGACTCAGAAGGCTCTCGGGGATGATGCAATGAGAGCAGCACAAATGTAAGTGCAGCACAAACACTTCAAAGGTGGTCGAGAATCTGTTGAAAGTGACCCACGTTCTGGAAGGCCTGCAACAAGCAGGACACCTGAGAATGTTGAACGTGTACAGGCTGCATCAACAAAGGTCCGTGACTGGCAGTGCGAGAACTGGAAGCTGGTCCAGGGATTCCAAACACTAGTGTCCGAGATCTTGACTCAGGATCTCGGCATAAAGCATGCCATGGCAAAATTCATTCTGCAGCTTCTGCTGCCAGAGCAGAAGGAACATGGTGCTGCAGTTGCTACTGACTTCATTCCAAACGCCACCAATGAACCAGATGTCCTCAAGAAGGTCATAACCGGAGGTGAACCGTGGGTCTATGGCTGTGATCCAGAATGAAGGCCCAGTCGTCCCAGTGCAGGTCGCCTGACTCTCCACACCCAAAGAAGGAGCGGCAAAGTCGCAGCAAGATCAAGACCATGCTAACTGTGTTTTTTGATTAAGAAGTTGTTATCCATCACGAGTACACCCTCCAGGCCAAACAATTAGTAAGGAGTAACTACCTCCATGTTCTTTGTTGGTTGAGAGAGCAATACGACAAAAACAGCCGCAGCTCTGGGAGACTGGTGATTGGCAGCTTCATTACAACAATACTCCCACTCATGCATCATGTCTTGTGCAGAGCTTTTTGGCAAAACATCAAATCACCCAGGTGATTTAGGCCCCCTACAGCCCAGATTAGGCACCCTTTCACTTCTTGCTTTTCCCAGAACTAAAATCACCTTTGAAAGGGAAGAGATTTCGGACTGTCGACGAGATTCAGGAAAACAGAACTGAGCAGCTGGTGACAATTCCAACAAAGGATTTTGCTGTGCTTTGAACCGTGGAAGAGATGCTGGGAGAACTGTGTGAGGCCCCAGGGTACCTACTCTGAAGGGGACTGAGGTATCACTGTCCTGTGTACAATGTTTCTTGTACCTTCTTCAATAAATGTCCCTTTTTCTCATAGTATGTGGCTGGATACTTTCTGGACAGGCCTGTATATAATTACTAAATTATTGGTCATACAATGGCAAAGCCATCAAAACTTCTTAATCCCATACTAAATGTTAACATAAAGAAATCTATGGAAAAATATAAAACCAGATATAGAAATTAAAATTCTTGGAATTTTTTCAATCTGATTCAAATATACCATATTTGGCTCTATATAATGCGTACCGACATTTTGGGCCCAAACTTACAGGAAAAACATCTTTCATTTTAATTTTTTAATTCCACGTTTTATTTATTTATATTTAGATACTTGTTTTTATTATATAAAGGAAATTTAGCATTTTTTTGTACACATTATGGTACAAGAAATTTTATGTAACAAATAATTACAAAACACAAGAACATATACAAGGTATTTCAAGCTCTACCCACGTATAATACACATCCTTACTTTTCCCTCAAAAATTTGGGCAAAAAGTGTGCATTATACATGGCAAAATATGGGGAGCAATGTATTTATAGGCACTGAAAATCTTAGGGCTTACATTTAAAACTAACCTAGAGCAGGCAGAGAGGGAACTTAAGGTGACCACATAGCAATTCTATTAGATTCAGTAGTAGGAGAGTAAAATTTGTCTCTAGCAAATCTTTCAACCACTCTCTCAACTTATCTCCAGTTAAAGGGAGAATTCTAAGAAAGGAGCTTGAGTGAGTGTGCGTGTTTACGCCCATCCCTCTGCTGGCTGCCCCCGTGGGGGCACCACCCCTGCCCTGCCCTCCACACAGTCGGGTCCAAGAGCTGTTCCAAACAACTGCCAAAGTCATGGAGAGCACGCTCCAGCAGCCCTGGGCACCGGCCCCATTAACCTACCTGGAGTCTCTCAGCGTTAACCCGGGAACCGCTCCTGCCTGCTGAGGGGCCATGCCCCTTGTGACCTCCCCCCAGGTCGGGTCCTTCAGTGTGAAGCACTTTCCTGCTTTTTCCAGTGTTATGGAGTTGTTCACCTGGCTTGAAATAATAAAATGTAGAAAGAAAAATACCAAAAAAATACATCTACAATGGTAATGAAATAGGCTGGAGGTTTCTACTGAGCAGGGGAAGAATTTGGATAAGAACTAGTTTTTGAGAGTGTTCCTGGTTAATTGCTCCATTCTGAAGAGAAAATAATACTTTTTTTTCAAGGAATTTATGAAATTAGCAGCTGAATTTGAAGCTACAGATTCTTTGTTCTCTTTTTTACTTGCACCAACACAGAATACGAGTTTATGACTGACATTTACTCGTTAATAGAGCAATGAATTTTCTCTTTAACTACAGATCACGGTGCTTTTATAAGTCTACAGCAAAAGGAAGCCTCCCACATAGAGAAATCACACAGCACAGAAGGCTGACAGGCTCGGCTCCAGTGTTCCTGAGCAGGAGCTCTTCAGACAGTATTAAACAAGTATGCAAAGTTCATGTCACGTTGTCTAATCCAGCACTACCCCAAAGATTCACAAAAATACCACGTGTGCAACACATGGGTCAGAATTTAGTACAACTGAACGAATGCCGGCAATCTTCACAGGTGCGAAGGTGTTTTGATAAGACCCGCCCCATAGTTTTGGCTAGGAAAGCCTCCTTATCAAAAGGCTCCATGATTCCCTTTGAGCACCAGTTGGTTATAAAAACAGACTGCCAGAGAATAGAATATGGATACGGTGGGAAGTGGGAAGTCTCCGCTGACCAGCGGTGAGAGGTGCGGAAGCAGCTGCTGGGCTCCATGGGGCTCGTGGGCTGAGCAGGGCCCACAGAGCTGATTCTGGGAGGGGTAGCCTGCCAAGAGCAAAAGAATAGCATGTTCCACCTAGATTACTGAATGGTTTTATACACAGAATGATGATGAAGGGGAGTTCTGCATAAAAGAATTTCTGTTAATAATGCAAAATAAATAAGAGAATGAGAATAATCACACTTTACATATAGCCTAATGAACACAGGATCTGGGCCTTAATTACTGATGGAACCATTAAGTGACAATAAGTGACAAGCTACCAGTGAGCATCAATCTGACTAAAGCACCTGAACCTACTGACCAGCCTTAAAATACCATGAGAAGTGGAACAGTCATTCTGTGCTTCACCACCTTTGAATTATTCTTGTCTAAATAAGTGAATCTAAATCCAGTTGAGCCTTTAGATCAAGTTAACAGTCCACAAGAAACACAGAAAACGGAGGATGATCTTAAAGGACACCACGAGAATGCAATCAGCCAACTTCAAAATGAGAAGAACTCATTGTCCCAGTTTCTTTAAGAAATAAACAGTATGAAAAAGTAGGGAGCAGTGACATTGGAGATCAAAAGAGACTTCAGAAAGAGGCAAACTAAAGCAATGTGTGGATGCAAACACAACAACTTTTAAAAAGGCATTTTGGGGACAAATGTGAAAATTTTCAAAAGGATTGTTTAGTCAGATGATAGGAAATCTTTGTTAATGGACAGTGATGATTTTAAGTCAAATATTATAAACAAACTGACATATTTATGGATAGCGTGAATTTGCTTTAAATATGCCACCAAAAACTAAAGATGTGGGGAGGGAATAGATGAAATAAGATTAACTAAATTCGGTGACTGTTGAAGCTGGTGAACGGGTACAGGAGATGCATTTTACTATTCTACTATGGTGTATGTTTAAAATATTCCGTAATAAGAAGATTATAAGGAGAGAGAGAATTGCTGTGGCAAATTATTCCCACAGCTCGGTCTCCACTGACAAATCCATAGACAAAGTTCTCGGGGAGGAGAGTAAACAAAGAAGCAGAAGGAGGCAAGAAGGAGGCAGAAAAACACAGGGGCTGGTCAAGAAGCCACAGGTCATTTTGGTCTAGTGGACAAGACTTGAATTCACCTCTGTGATTGACTGTACCTTTTTTTAAGCAAAAGTCACCTCAGATGAGTCCTTTGGCTAATCAACTGTTCTCACCATTCTTCAGGAAAATGGTGACACAATATGAACACAGATGATTAGTTTGATGATGAGAAGATACAATTTCCACTGGAAAATGGATTATTGTGAAAATGCCTTTGCCAGGAGCATGTCTCTAAGGCTTTATTGTTTATCTTTAGTGTCATTCTTTTCTATGCATGGATTTAAATCATATGATTGCTTTTCCCTTGGAAACGGGTGGTTTTAGGAAAAAGCAGGTGTATTGAGAGTAGCTTCGACAGAAAAGGACATGATGGACCCAAGATGGCAGGAAGACAAGCAGGCAAGACCTTCAACGGCTTTAGAAGCAGATTAAACTGGGCTCAGCATGGCTCAGACGGGACAGGAATTCAGCACCCTCCTCTGATATGCCATGTTGCTTAAAGTTGAAAACTCCTAAATGTGCAGATGTCGAGCTATTGTAACTTGGCATAGTTGCCTCAGTGGAAGCCATTGGTCAGGATCACTATGGGATCTTGGCTACGGGATTTCTTTAAAAGGAATAAATGTTCCTGCTGCCAATCTCTAAGAAAAAGCAGATCCTGAGCCACAAAATTAAAATTGAGAAGGCAGGCATTGACTAGAGCAGGGGTCCCCAACCTCTGGGCCGTGGACCGGTACCAGGTCAGACCTGTTAGGAATTGGGCCACACAGCAGAAGGTGAGCTTGAATGTAATGCACTTGAATCACCTCAAAATCACCCCCCCACCCCAGTCTGTGGAAAAATTGTCTCCCATAAAACCAGCCCCTGGTGCCAGAAAGGTTGGAGACACTGGACTAGAGGACAAAATAAATTCCTTTGTCTGGAAAATGGATATGGCCTCCAAAGTGTCACCAGCCTTGAGAACATCATCAGGGACCCACCATCATGGGTCCAGGCCTATGAGAGCTAAGTGTATTCTCACCTAGAAGTGGTTTTTGGTTATATTCTGTGTAGTATACTTCCCTTCCACCACTCCTGAATCTTCATTAGTTTTGTCAATTTTGTGGTCTCAGTCATGGGGACACACTCTGACACAGATTTCGCTCATATCCATGCAAAGAAGTAAAGGAAAGTTGCCAGGCAGGAATCTTGTGGTGACCTGAAGCAGAGCGAGCAAAGGTTCACGTACAAAGCAACACAGAAATCAAAACTCCAAAGTCAGGTAGCTTACACCGGGACAGAAGTTTTAGCACAGGTATACATCTGGATTCCCAAAGAAATGGTGACGTGTGTATTTATTGCTGAAGTCAGAGTGGAAGCATAACAGCTTCATAACACCACGTGCTATCACACACGTGTTCTCACAAACTGATGAGGCACATAACCAGTCAAAATTATAAAAGGGACACTGGATTTAAAAAACAAAACAAAATAGCAGTGCATTCAATTGCAAAGGAAAGCACACTGCAGCTAAAGCTCTGACAAAAAAGAAGCTCAAAACAATTACATTTGCTAGTTTATGTCTATGTGTGTGTGTGTGTGTGTGTGAGAGAGAGAGAGAGAGAGAGAGAGAAAGAGAGAGAGAGAGAGAATCACATCAGCCTTCAATATATCCACATCTCTGGACACCAAGGAAATGGAAAAGGATTTTGTTAGACATTAAAATTTCTGCCAGATTCTGTTTTGGCTGGTGACAAGCTACTCAGAATATGATGGTTCGATTCAGTTGGGAGAACTGTGGTGTCCATCAGTCAATGCCCTCAGGCTTCAGGACACAGTAACACGTGGCAAATAACAAGACTAGAGATCTTCCATGATAGGTGTTGGTGTGAGCAGAAGTGACAAACTTCCCCAGCAGATGCCAACTAAAATGATCCCAGCCCAGTATGGCTCTGCCTTCATTGCTGAGACTGTATTTTATGGTCTTTTCAGGCATCTGGTCCTAGTCTTCTCTGCATTAGATTCCTTACCCCCATCTCCATGACATCAGCTGAGAGTCACTTACTTGACAGAATCTAAGACTGAGTGGGGTAAGCAGGATTAAACTTTCTCCCAGCACTTGATTTTACACCCACCCCGCCACCTGCCCTTAATCAGGAGGGAAACTCAGTCCCTGTCTAGTTCACTCCAGCATCGGCAATCCTCAGCAACACGTGCTCAGCCACGGAGAAATCAGCCTTATCCTATCACTCTAATTAATCCCCAGTCAACCTTTTCCTTGGCCCATAAATTTCTACCAACTTACTACATCCCAGTCTAGTTGACTCCAAACAGATCTAACCTCAGTCAAATTACCACTATATAGATTATATGAATCATCAGTTGAATAATTTACCAAAAATTTACTGTTTCCTACTGTGTGTCCAACACTACTTCCCAAAATAAACCAACCTTAGGATTTTTTACAATGTATACAGTTAATTTACAATGTTTTATTTATTTACCTGTCACACTATTTACCATGCTCCAGTTAAGTGCTGTTACACAGGACTAACTCATCTAACCCAATCAGCTAGTATTTATTGACTACTGGGTACCTAGATATTAGACACTGCAAAAGGAACAGAGCAGTATAATTTCCTAAACTTCAAGACCTTGAAATACAGCTGAGTAGACAAGGCCTGAACACACACACACAGAAACCAGTAATACATCAATCAGTGCCACGTAAGTGTTCAGACAGCAACTTTTACAGGTGCTCAGAGGAGGGTGGAAGATGTGAACGACACAGAGTGAAGGCGCACTCAGTGTCTGACCGAATCAAACTGAACCAGGGCCTTGAGTATTGAAGTAAAGACGAGGGGTGACAGGAGAATTTGATAATCCAGAAATGTGCACGAAAATGCTGAGAGATGATATGCATGCTTTCTTTTAAACAGGGTTTTTTTACTTAAAATAATATAAAAACATATTAAAGTCACATATTTTACTTTTCAATGTCACCACTGCACATTGAAAGGGAATCCTTACAGGTGACATATCTGATAGTGTGCTAAAAATATCATAATTTTAATTCTGTTTTGGATAGAACATCACTATAGTCGCTATGTATCCCACAGAATTTTGCTTAATTTGAGCCTTCTGAAAAATATGTTGTCATTTGATTAATAACATTTCTTCTCTACTGCAAAATTGGTTTTCATGTTTATTTCCAACAGAAAAAGAAAAGCAGAACGTGACATTATTCTGAAAGTTCACAATGACAATTTGAAAAGTCACATTTGGGGGGAACACCACACAGGAAGTATACTACAGACGTGAAGGGGTGGCAGGAATCTGTCTCACACCTTTCCTGTGACTTTGCTTCATAAATCAACACGAGTGTGCCTAAAACATCACAGATTAGCAAACTGGTGTGATTTTCAAGTTAGAATCTCAGAACTAAGATATTCAAATTAAAATGGCAAAGACATAAAGTGAATCGAAATACTTCTATTAAACTAGGAGGCTCATAAATTAAGATCCTAGGTAGCATCGCCTATACCAACATGATACTTGGAATTCTAACTCGTAGTCAGGATGTCAAAGAAAAGATCTCCCAGAAAAAGTAAGTACGGGCACCTTCTGAACAAGAAACTAGTAAGAACATAAATATAGTACTAAAGAATGTTACGCTCCATGGATGAAGTACTGTAAGGGTAGGCAGCCTGGAGCAAGAAAAAGGGCAGAGGGCCAGGACAGATCCTGGTGTTTGTCACCTGCACTGAATGGATGAGGGGCCCTGGACAGCTGAGCAGCAACAATGAAGTCTGGATGATGCTGTCCATCAGGATCCTTACTACAGTTCCTGCTGTGGACTGGCCCCCAAGAAGCCTCTGGTTTTATTGGGCTTTCCCTGAACTTAAGGCACTGACTGAACAAAGGAAGGCTGTCAGCCTCCCTGGTGGAGGGGCTCTCTTTGAAATAAACACAGTGGTACCCCAGTATTCGTCATTGCTTTTTTTCCAGAAACTGTGATGAGTGCTGAAACTGACAATCACTGAACGTGATGAGTGACGAAGCATTTTCTCTGGCAGGGCTGTGTTGTGACTCATAAGTTCCAGCAAGTGCGACAAGTCCCAAGTGCTGAAAGATTTTTTTCTCGTCAAAATGCGATGAGTTCAGAACTTGTTTGCCAAGTTCTGAAGCCATCGAGTACCGAGGTATGACTTTAATTTGAAATAAATAAATGTAGTTCCTACATTTTCTTCTTCAAATGTGGTTATCCTGTGTCCAAAGCCCTGAGATGTAATCACAGTATAACTGACATTGTTGGTCTCTGGACCCCCAGACAGTGGCATTACTGTAATAATAACAGTAACAACTAATATTTATGGAATTTCTATCATGTTCCAGACACTCTGCAAATGGATGCCCATCCCCAGCAGTGAGAAAACAATTGCAGAGATATTGATTCCAAGTCCCTAGCACATGGTAGAGGCTCAATAAATATATGCTGCATAGGTGAGCAAATGAACACAGCAAACCTAGACAATTCCTAGCCCTGTGCTTCCTGGGGGAAAGGTATCCAGAGTGGGGTGGGGCAGCCTGGCCCTCCCTAGTGCTTTAATTAGCGACAAACACATGAACACTTTTCTTGGCAGCATCTCTGCCTTGGTTCTCTTTACCTTCAACCACTTTCTTGCCCATTAGTTCTAAAACATGCTAGAAAACTCTAATTCTTATCCTCTGTATACATAAGCGTAGAACATTCAGTGCTCCATGCATGACAAATATGTGTAGATCGAAGGGACAGTTAACAAAAGTCAAAGAGAGAATCATGATTCATCACATAAAAGAAACATATAAATCGTGATGGCAAAGGGCCTCCAATATATCCTGACAGCACCGCTCCTTTCTCACCAGGTGGAGAGTCGGCATGTGGTTTTAGTTTTACATGTTTCAAAAGCCAAATATACGAATATATTTGAGAGTATAGATTCAAATGCCAGTTTCCAAGAAATAGGCACTAATCTGAATTTGAAACCTTCTTTTGGCCAGCAAATCCATGCTGAATTGATAAAGGATTTCTCTAAATTTAGCTATCTTTAGAAGTCATTCTGAGATAAGGGCAAGAGAGAGCCAAAGGGATGACTATAGAAAGCCCATTCCAAAAAAGTCCAAACACACATATTTATTTAATAGGCACTTACTGCACGCCTATTATGTGTCTGACACGTTCCAGAGCACAAAAGGCCCTTTCAGTCTAGTGGGAGAGATACAGAGAAATCAGGACTGGGGGACTCAGGCCTCCTCAGGAGCCACAGAGCACAGGAGGACCACCTGACCCAGCTGGGGCACTGCATCTGGAGTAGATTATATGCAGAACAAAAGGATCACTCTGAATATAAGTACTTCATCTGGCCTTCCAAGGTAAGGGTGGCATTTAAACTATCTTCTCAGGTGATGCGAAAGCCCATGTTGAGAAGCTATGGGTTAAAACCACAGGCAGGTCAAGAAAACCCTGCTCCAGCCTCTCACACTTACCCAGAAGTTTGTGCTAAACTAACTCAATATATCAGTGCAGTGAGATACCAAAATTTTAAAATGCTCTTTACTTTATAGTAATGTCATAGTAATATAATGATGCTTTTGGCCACCTGAGAAAGATATACTCCTGTGAAAACTTAGCTAATCTAAGCTTGAAATAACCTGATGTTTTTGGAGTAAAGATCAAATACACCTCAGTGAAACTCGAAAAAAAATTCTTGAGAAAAAGAATCTCATCAAGTTATTTTTTTTCTAATCCCCTGTCTTAAACTATCTTTAATATGTTTTTAAATGCACATAGTTGTTCATGCTGGAGTATGGCATGAATAAAAATACTGTAAATGAAGTTTTGCACATTATGGGAACCATCCAGCATTTTTTACATAATGATGCCATAATACCAGTTCTCCCCAACTGAGGAGGAGAGAGCTGAAGTAGAGTGTATAACAAAAATTTTATAATTTAACTGTGTTTTCCCATCAAACTCTGCAGATTCTAAAAGTTTAACATGGTGTAGATACTGGTTTCCATTTTTTTATTCAATTACCCTATGATTGCATTAAGTAGATTGCTAATGCAGTTGATTACATGAAGTTTCCTTGAAAGGACTGGTGATTTGAGTATTCTTGGTGAAATAATCAATATCACCAGCATTACATCTCTAAGTATGACCGTGCAGCAGGGAAAACAAAAGCTCGTCAAGCGTTGAGCTAATGGAGAATGAATGGCTCTCTAAAAATCATTTGTTGATATTAGAAAAGAAGAAATGTAAAGTTAACATAGCAATACATAAATAAATGTTTAGAATTCAATGATGTGCCAAGAATGCTAGGGGAGCAGGAAACTCATCTATATTAAAAAAATATCATTGTTTATACATGAAGTTGTTTCTGTAAGATTCAAATATTCCCATTTAGCCCTGGCTGGTGTAGCTCAGTGGATTGAGCATGGGCTGGGAACCAAAGGGTTACCAGTTCGATTTCCAGTCAGGGCACATGCCTGGGTTGCAGGCCAGGTCCCCAGTAAGTGGCGCATGAGAGGCAACCACACGTTGATATTTCTCTCCCTCTTTCTCCTTCTCTTCTCCTCTC
>VMDR010029860.1:0-12588 GCA_007922815.1 Macrotus californicus
TTATTGTAAGTTAGAACTTTAACTTGAGATCCTTCACCTACTGAGTGAAGATATCCATATACTTTAATATTTTTGTCTTTCAGTGATAAAATGATCTGAAAAAATATATGCCCTATGAAATTAGCAGGTATTCTTTATTATATTGAATGAATTTATTTTTTGTAAATTTCTTCCTGTGAACTTTGTGGTAAACTTTAGATCCCCAAACCAGTTTGTAGGAACCTAATTGTAAAATGCATGAATATATTGCTTTAAATTATTTTATGACATTTCTAATATTATACTATAACAAGATATTTTTAAGATTTAAAAGTCTAGAGGAGAAAAAAAACATACAATTTTGTTACTAATCTGATATTCTATGGTGCATTTTTAAGAAAGAGATTTTATCTCCAGTATAGAAAAATTGCAAATAAGATATGATAGCTGTCAAAATAAATGGTCTGAACTGACAATTTAGATTAGAGGCTCATTTTCACTTTTTTCCCTGAAAGTTCTATTGTTTCAGTAGGACTAACAGAAAAGCAATAATCTGTTCAAAGAAATATGCAGAGAAAACGTTTTACTTTTTCTGGAATGCCACAAACATTTCTACCATATTTATATGGAACGAAAGATGTGTGTTTAGACACCCACATTTTTGTGCATGTGCACGTTTCTGCATGGCCGTGTGAGTCTTTTGGTGGTGGTCCCTTTTCCAGGACCCGAGCTGTCAGCTGGCGTTCCCGAACCCCGAGATCCCATAGCCTCCGCCCTCCTGCCGGTGCTCTGACCTCCACCACTGTTTTCTCTAACTTTGCTGAAGTTCACGTTGGTTAAGCTGAAACAGCTCAGCACAGAGTCGTTCCCATGCATGATCACGCTTCCTGTGCAAAATCCAGATTGTCCTTTCTTTCCTAGCTCTTCACCTGAGAGACTATGAAGACATTATTCCGGCCGTTGAGATCTACTCTCTGTTAGCGCTCTGTGCGTGTGCCAGCAGGGCTTTCGGCACTTGTTCGAAAGCTTTTATCAAACTCGAGTCTTTGGAGAGCCTCAGTCCGGAACAGAAGCAGCAATATGAAGACCTTGCTCTGGAAGTCTTCACCAGACACACTCCAAAAGATAACAGAAAGTCGGAGTTGGACAGCCTTCTCGAAGGGTAAGGCTAGTGGTAACTCGTAAATGCCATGCTACCTTCTTAGAGGCTTGGGTTTGTATATGTAGAGCAATGTGATATAGTAATCAAAGCACTGAATTTTTAAGTAGTTTACCTTAGCATTATACTCTATTTTATTTAGTCTTATGTTAATGCTTTCTTTTCTCATGGTAAGGAAAGTTTTTGTTT
This sequence comes from Macrotus californicus, assembly GCA_007922815.1. Classification (NCBI taxonomy): domain Eukaryota; kingdom Metazoa; phylum Chordata; class Mammalia; order Chiroptera; family Phyllostomidae; genus Macrotus; species Macrotus californicus. Next base: position 1,328 of record VMDR010029860.1, read on the forward strand.
ACCTTGAAATGTTTTTTATTCCTCTGTTTTTTAAATGTAATACATAAAGTTTTAAGTAATTAGAAGTTTTAAAGTATAACTATTTGTATAACTATTTGTTTTTCCTCTTCTTTTTGCAGAGGGGAAGGGAAGCTTCCAACATGCGTTGCCACAGGAAGCCCCATCACTGAGTACCAGTTCTGGATGTGCAGTGTGTGCAAGCACTGTGTCCTGGCTCAGGAAATCAGCAGCTACAACTTCTGCCCCTTGTGCCACAGTGCAGTGGGGTGAGGCAATGACACCTTGCGTGACACTGAAATGTATGGAGCGTGCATGCACAGCTATGACTATGGTATATAATATTTTATATAATTTTGTGTTAAGCTGTGATTATGAAATAATGATGCTTATTTTCATATAAAACGTATGGGAGTCATCCTTATTCCATGTCTGTCTGTCTATCTATCTGTCTAGTGGTTGGTTACATAATAGTATGGAAGTACTCTGAATAAGAAATTTTTTACCCTAGTATCCAGGTTCCTAATTCACTAAAAAGTCTTGGTGGGGGGCAGGGGCAGCATGGGAATGGGGCAAAGTTGTATCAGAAGAAGGTTAAACAGTTTGCTTCAAGTCCAGAGTCAGCTGTTGACGTCTTGAGCCATCCCTAACACACCTGTTGGGAGCTCTCCTTTGGAGCCTTCTCATTTGCCACTAACTCCATGATGCCTGAGTGCTGGGATTTTTCCTCTAATTATTTCAGATGCAGCCTGAGTTGTTGCCCTGCTGCGTGTTCAGTGTAATACGGAAACCCAAATCTCTGAAATAACCTCTTGTACGTTGTAGCCTTGATTATCCCCTATGTCGAGCATGCCTTTTCTGCTGTTGTGGGAATTCGTGATTGTTGTCTGGGATTTACATCTGTGAAAGTTTTGCTGATCTGTCATGTCTTGGGGACCTCGTCTGTCTTGAAAATGGTACTAGAGAAAGACCCACAGTATGAGTTGACCCAGCTGATTTTATATGTGAAGGAAATTTGAGAATAGCACCACCAACAGACTCTCCCATGGTGAAAGGGGCAAAGGGAAGCAAATACTTGGGAGGTGTTGGAAAGAGACAGTATATGAAACAGTTCCCTTCTTGAAATAAACATGAACTGATTGGCTTTAAGCAATGCTGAGTTGTTGTTTATCATAAAACTCGGTCTGAATCATGCTAAGTCTCAAAAGCGTGGAAGGCCAAAGAACCGAGACGGCAGAGCCTGCGGATGCAGCTGCACGAGCAGCCCTGTGCCCGGCAAGCAGCAGAGGACTGCCGGCCCGCCCACTCTCGCCATGCACAAGGCTGGCTTCGTCATACGTTGCTTCTCTGAAGTACACTTGGAAATTACATTTTTATATGTCAGGGGATGAGATCTTCGGTTTTCTGTGGTATTAAGTGAAATAATATGAAAATATATATTGAAGTAAAAAAAAGACTTGTATTTATCTTAAGTTTCCTTTATTAGGACTTATAGATAACATGGTATTTGTTTTGTTGATTTAACTGTTTTGGTGGGGGTGGGTAGGAGGGTGTTGGACTGTAGAGTGGGTGAGAAAAGAAAGGGTCAGGCGGTACAGTGGACATATAATATCACTTTTGCTACCAAACAGAAAAAAACAATAACTGCCACCTATAAAGGTACTAGGCATGTGCCAGATTACCGAGGTTAGAGTGAATTACCCCTCAGAGGTCACACACAGTTCTCATTTAGAATTGGGGGGAAAACTGTGTTGCTCGACTTTTAAGAGAAAATCAAAAGTATTTAATTTGATGATATAGCTCCAAGATATTGCCACTGGGTTTCTAAAATGCAAATAACAATATTATGGCTGCCCCCTTGTGTATTCTTATTTTGTCAATTCATTTTTTAAAAGAAATTAATATCCACTACATTAGTTAAAACTGACAATTGTTGGTTTGAATATGGAGCAGTTAAAACTCTCGTATGTTGCTGGTGGAAATGCAAAATAGTACACCATCTTCAGAAATGTTGAGATTTAGAAGTGTTGTATACTGGAAATATACATATGTAACTGTGTATGTGTATGTATATGTATGTGTAGCTTTAAAAATTATTTTTATTTTTTATTTTTCACTGCTCCAGTTGTCAAAATGGAAGCTTTATCAAGGCCCCAGGGCCCTGGGGCTCAGGTAGGAGGCTGCCCTGTGGGGAAGGAGGGGCCTTATTTGACTTTCTTCTTGGGGTCTTGGGTGTTGGTGTGGCCACACTTCTTCCTGTGGCAGCTGAGAGCTTCGGGTTGCAGGCAGGCATAACACTTTCAGCAGCTCATCGTGTTTCAGTTGCATTTCTGGGTGAGCTGGCAGGGGGAAAGCTTGATGATGCCATTCTGCAGGCAAAGTACCAAGTGCAGGTGCACTCAGTGGAAGAGGGGCATGTGAGTTGGAGAGGGACAGCCATTGAAGCTGGCCCCAGCATTTCAGTCACAGACAAGGCCCTCCAATGTCATATATACTAGAGCTTTGTAAGTGCGATGGGGATACCATGTGTGTTCTGTGAGCAGAGGGACACACCAGCCTAGCCTGCTGCATAGACCCTCCATCTGCATTTCCCACTCTTATCAGATACGTGATTTGAATACATTTTCTCTCATTCTCTGGGTTGTCTTTTTATTCTGTTAATAGTCTTTTTGTTGCACAAAAGTTGTTAATATCTGTGTCATCCAGTTTGTCTATTTTTTCTTCTTTTGCTTGTGCCTTTGGTGTCATATCCATGAAACCATTTTCAAATATGGTGTCCTGAGGCTTTTGCCTTGTATTATTCTAAGAATTTTGTATTTTTAGCTCTCATATTTAGGTCTTTAGCCCATTGAGAGTAAACTTTTAAATATGGTGTTAGGTTAGGGTCCAAGTTCATTCTTTTACATGTAAATATTGAGTTTTCTCAGAACCATTTATTAAGAAAACTGCCTTTATGCCAGTACTGTACTGTTTTGATTACTGTAGCTTTGTAGTGAGTTTTGAAATCAGGAAGCATGAGTCCTTCAACTTTGTTCTTTTTCAAGATTGTTTTGGCTACTTGAGATCCCTTAAAATTCCATATGAATTTTAGAATGGATTTTTCTATTCCTGTAAAAACATTATTGGGGTTTTGAGGGATTTCATTGAATCTCAGAGTACTTTAAGTATTACTGACATCTTTAAAATACTGAGTTTTATAATCCATGAACATGGGCTGTCTTTGTATTTATGTCTTTACTTTCACCCATGTTTCATTGTGTGTCTTTCACCTCCTTGGTTAATTCCTAAGTATTTTATTCTTTTTGATGTTATTGAAATGGATTTTTTTATTTTTATTTTTAAATTTCTTCTCTGGATTGTTAATTTTACATAATTTTTAAGTGAATTAAACATATTGTACTGAAATTACTACCTGGGTTTCTTTTTGGCATAAACAGCCAAGGAACGTAAAGTAACACCCATAGACCACCGACTGTTGACACATACTGCTATGTAATTAATGTTTTTTCCAAAGGTCCAGAAAGGTTGAGAAGTTTGCAATCCAGGGTCTTGGAGCTAATAAACAGTTTGAATTCAGACTCTGGACCATGGGACAACTGTTAATGGGATTCTGACACAAAATGTCTCAGGAAAACCAGAGCCTACTCAGAACAGGGGTGTTATGCTAAGGGTGGACACTGCAACTGGACAGGTGCTACGATTACCCATTCATGACACTAACCGAGGTTCCTTCCGTTTCCGGCACATCCCGCTCCCCCCCCCCCTCCCCGCCCCGCCCCTCCTTGTACAAAGGGCAAGCTCCTTGCAACATCAGAGCACGAATTTGGAAAACAGTTTCGTGCATTACTTCTCCGAGAAACGAGGCTGGCGGGACGAGCAGTAACGACGGAACTGCACTTCCCAAGGGTCTCTCCCAGCTTTCTGGGCAGCCCGAACTCTGCCAGCCACTCAGTACCGGGTCTGCAGAAGGCACAAACTGCCCACTCTGCTACTGCGGGAGGCTCAATTCCGCGGGGCGGAAGTGACTGCGGTTCTACCTCTGAAGTCAGCTCCCAGTCTGCACAGAGAGCTAGGCCTCCGACAACCATGGAAGGGCAGCAGGGGCGAGAAAGCCGCACAACCCTAGCGCGCGCCCAGGCTCATTTCCAGAAGGGCGAATACGCGGAGGCCGAGACGTTGTACTCCGCGTACATCCGCCAGTGCGCCTGTGCCGCTTCTCCGGGCGCGCCTCTCGGGAGGTAACTATCGCGAGAAGTGTGGGCGGCCGTGTCTTCGCGAGGTTGGGGAGAGCAACTCCTGTGTATCGGTCCGAGACACCCAGGAGGGTGTCTGGACTCGGGCTCGTCGGTTGCCTTCACGCTGGTGTCCCGCCCTCACTTTACTCTCGATCAGGGGACTCAGGCCTGATAGGGCTTTTCCACCCAATCTTTTAACAGTGGGACGGATGGCCGAGACCTGGTGAAGTGGGGGGTGGGGTGGGGGGACGCGGCTGGGCAGTGCTGCAATAGCGCATGGTACCGCGACCCCAACCACATTTTCACAGCAAGGGTGTTTTGTTTTTCGCATATTGTGAAAACATATTTTAAATATATGGGAAATAGTATAATGAACCTCCAGGTAACCGTGGTTCAGCTTCAGCACTATCACTTTACCTAGACCTCAAATTATTTATCTATGGATGTTTCAAATGTATTTCTGAGTATGAAGGATTCTTACAAAGACATTACCACAATATTATCACATAACTTGTCAATATCAAATATCTAGTAAATGTTGGAACTTTACTGATTGATCAATATGGTTTTTTTCCATTTATTCATTTCAGAGAGAGATAGGGAAGGAAGGGATAGGGAGAGAGAGTGAGATACATCGATTTGTTGTTCCGCTTATTTATGTTTTCATTGGTTGATTCTTGTCTGTGCCCTGACTGGAGGTCCAACCCTCAGTCTTGGCTCTCAGGATCACACAACCTGGCCAGAGCAATACATTTTCTTCGTTTTGTTATTTGATTGGTTGGTTTTAATCAGAGGGTTCAAGTCAGGGTGCACATCAGGTCTCTTAATCTATAGGCTCACCTTTTTTCCCCTTTGTGAACTCTGAGGAAGAAGACACCTCCTAAGAAGGGCCTCTGATGGATAAGTGGACTCGAAACAAACAAACAAACAAACAAATAAACAAACAACCCTCCTCCCCTAAAACATCTTTACACAGGTCTCTCATGCAACCTGCACTTCAGGAAGAGGTCTGCCCTAAGCTGCCTGCCTGCATTGTGTTTCTGCCACCTGAGCCACCTTCCTGGAATCCTATTTCAAACAATAGGACTGAGGCTTTCCCCATCAATTTGAGATGCACCTGCTCTGACCAACCAGAGTGGCTCTACTCTGACCAATGAGGTCAGTGCCTTTTGGGCCAAACTGCTAGGATTTGGAGTCCTTTGAATGAGGACAGACCAGTCAGGGACTGGGGGCAGGGACTTATAGCCATATAAGCCTGCTCCCCTCTGGCTCTGTGAGTCCACGTTCCCTGCCCCTGGAATGTGGCTCACTGGCTGAGCTGAAACACTGAAGAGGTGTCTCCAGAGCATACCAGCAGCAGAGCAAAGCAGACCATCCAGGAGCCAACCATCCTCGCCCTGGGGCTGCCTTTCATCTGTGCTGTTCTCATTGCGGTGCTGTATCACAACTGAGTTGTTTTGCACTGGAGAAAGTTTCCTTCTTCACCACATTCCAAATTGGGGATTCCTGTTGGCATTGAATTGGCATCTATCACCATTGGTTGACACCTTGTAGTTTGTTGAGGAAACCATGTCATGTGTCCTGAGAGTTACCCATGTGTTGGACGTGCGGGACCCATCCCCCTGATGTTATTTGACAGTCCCCTGTCTCCTACATTGCTTGCAAGTTGTTTCGTTTGCGGTTTGATTCAATTCAGTTTCAGTATGGCAAGAATACCTTATAGGTGGTGTGTACATCTACCAGAAAGAGGTAGCGTCTGGTTGAATTTCTTTTTGGGATGTTAGCAACCTCACCTACTAATACCAGCTCGCCCACAGCTGCGTCGGTTTATGCCCGAATATACAGCATTCACTAGTCCAAATTTTGCCCTAGTTGTTCTGGATGCCGTGGAGGGGACCAGGACAAGAAAAGAGAGAACAGAGGGCCTGAATGAACAGCTTTTTTGACAGTTTGAGTTGCCCCATTACCCTCTTCTTCCCTCAAGGATTTTGTTTTCCTTGACAGGGTGCCAGCTTGTTTTTTGTGTGGGACTTAAGATTTGCCTGTTTGTTAAATCCATATGTATTCAGCCAGGAAAATTGCTTTCTCTTTCAATAATACACCAGAATAATAGTTAATTGAAGTTTCTGAACAGGCAAGAAGATGGTACCACCTCCTCCCCAAATAATTAATAAACATAGAAAACAGTTTTTTATTCTTGTTTCAAGCTCTAAGAATAGACTTGACTCGTAGGTTTCAAATAGTATCCATCAGCAACAAGTGTATTGATGCCATCTAGTCTTGTTCCTCTTCCTCCTGTGCACATCTGAGCCTGAGCGTGCCATGTGTTGCTAGGTAATGTCATTTCTGTCTCTGCCTAGTTTTAGAAAGAAAGCCACAGGGTTTAGTGGAAGGGAGCTCAGTGTGCTTGAATTCCTGTGCTGGCTCTGCTGCACAGCTTGTCCCTTCCCTCAGCCTCAGTGTCTCTCTCATCTGTAAAGTGAGCCTTCGGTTTCCTTGGAGTTCTGAAGTTCTTCTAGGAACCCATGGATTGCAACTGAATTCTCTGACTTTTTCCTTTACATGTGTCTTTTAGAGTTTAAATTTATTTAAAAAAATCTTGGGTCACTAAGTCATTTAGAAATAGTATTTGCAAACTTTGAATGCTTTTCACTCTGAATAGTTTAATAACATTTTCTCTTACTATCCAAAAGTACAGCTTTAGCTAGAACCCAATTTCCAAATGTTTTTTCTTGCTGAAGTTAGCAAGTGCTAAAAATCCACATTTGGATTAGGTAATCTGGTTAAATTACATTACCATGAATACTATTATTATAAAAATCTAAATATCACAGAAAAAAATTTGGGCCCATGTCTTTAAAATAGGAAACAACTTCCACATGAAAAGAAGGGATTTAGAACTTGTAACAAGATCCAGTTCCAAATCAAACCTTCTAAGCCCCTCTGAATATAAGAATTTATAACAAAGCGTTAAAGCCTAGAAATTGAATGACTAAAACGTTACCGGACTCCTGAGGCTGCATTTTCCCTAAAACTCTTTATAGGGTAGCATTAACCTAGTGCCAGATGGATGAGGGGAGTGAGCCCTCTTGTTCTCTCCGTTGTAACAGTGGCACCAGTAGCATCCAGATGTCTCTCTCAATCACAGCTGGTAGAAACAGGCATTTTCTAAAACCGCAGTGATTCCTCTCCATCGTTAGCAAACTTGGACGTGAAGGAGATTCATAGGCTGTGAGTACCTCTCATGGCAGCAGTAGTTACAGTCCCTGTCTGACATGTCAAGCATGAAGATTAAGGGAAGTACCTTTTAATAACACTGACAGCAGTCAGAAATATTTTCTGAGGACTGTGGGGTGTAGCAAAGGAATGACAGATGAGGTTAGGCTGCACCTCTCCTGTTTGGTTCACATTTGAGAATCCCTTTGGAAAAAAAGAAAGAGAAACAGAATCATCTCTGACCCAGAGAAGAGCCCCGGCATGGTGTCTGTGCAGAGGATTTGCGCGGCAGGGGCTGGGTGGAGGGGGCGGGGTAGGAACGCTGGAGAACCTCTGGGGCTGGTGGTTGTCAGAGCGGCTTGGAGCCCTCCGATGCAGAGCTGATTCTGCACACAGGAGCCAAAGGGGACCGGAGCCTTGCTTTCCAGTAGGAAGCCAGCCTGGCCTTGGCGGATCTCAGCCCAAACTGGAGGAAGGGAGGCTCTCTCCCCAGAAAGCACTCCCTGGGGATCTGCGTGTCGACTTTTCCCTTAGGGTTAACTTTTATTTTTTTATTGGTGGAAAGTGATTTCAAAACTCAATGTTGTGGGATCACTTAAAATTTTGAGAGTAAAATTGACTCACTTTGCGACATGTTCATAGCAGACTGGGACTTGGGGCTGGCTTCCCCTCCTTGCTCAGCCTGAATCTGATCAGGCGTCTTTCTTTGCCCGACTGGCATGCGCAGTGATTTTGCTACTGTATTCAGCCAGACAAGTTGGCAAGGAGCAGGGGCTTTGAGCACGCTGTGAAATGAATGTGCTTTTCCGATTGACGTTGTGATGCTATACACAAGTAGACAACGGAATGAAACAAAAATTGATCCACTACTTTAATTTCCCTGCCCTTTGTTTCTTCAGCTTGGTTTCTCAGTGTGGATACTGCATGCTCTAGGCTATGACGTTGGACAATATCCCAAAGAGAGTGAAAGTGGAAGCGGGAGGAATTTGGTAACGCGATGGGCTTAATGTGGACTTTTTGTTCAAAGCGAATGCAGCCCCGAGGACTTGGCTACCGCGTATAACAACCGGGGGCAAATCAAGTACTTCAGGGTCGACTTTGATGAAGCCATGGACGACTACACAGCCGCCATACAAGTCCGGCCCAGTTTTGAAGTTCCCTATTACAACCGAGGGTTGGTACTGTATAGGCTGGGTAAGAATTGTTTTCCCCCGTTTGTCCTTGATTATTACGTCCGCCGAAGTTAGAGCTCTTGAGTGCTGTAAAACTAATGCAGTGATCATCCAGGCTTAAAAGTGATGTGAAGCCTAAGGTTTAGAGCCTGGAACAAAGGAGTTCTTCCTGAGTTTCGTTGAGGCTTTGGAAGGGCATTGCAGACCACAGTGGAGCGCAGGGGTGGGGATTGGACGCGGGCGCCGCGCGGAGGGAGGGTGGCCCCATTCCGTTGTGCCTGTACGTGCCCAGTGCAAAAGGAGGGTCGTGTCATGATGGCCTGTGAAGCTTTCCTGAGTTAAAATCTTTGAAGGCACACGAGGCGATGTGAAGTGAAGGAGGTTTAGATCCTTGGCATTGAGGCAGCATAGGTACTGTTTTATGTTTAAAGTGTTAAAGAGAATTATTTCCTGTTCTCTAATTTTACTATAATTATCTAAAATAGGTGATGTAATTTTGTTGAAATGCCATGATGATTTATGCAATTTACCTGCTAAATCTGAATGAATAAGCCCTTAGCTAATTTTACATATATTATTCTGTAAGGGCAGACACGATTACTTTGATATAGGTACCAAAAATTCCTTCAGTAGGAGTGGTTGGAAGCTCATAAATATAAACGCAAAAGTGTGTGTTTCCAAACTTTGCTATGATTTATGTAAGGAAATTCTCAGCTTCTTTTCTCTTTTCCATGTTTTTGGATTCTGGTGCAGGGTACTTTGATGATGCTTTGGAAGACTTCAAGAAAGTATTAGACTTAAATCCTGGATTTCAAGATGCTATTTTGAGCTTAAAGCAGACTATGCTAGACAAAGAAGAAAAACAAAGAAGAAACTGTTGAAAACTTTAACTTTGAAATATGAATTCATGATCCTTATACTTGGCAACTCATTGTCTCTAATGTAAAGTCGGTATTGGGCTATTTTGATTTATATTTAAGATAAAGAGGTTCATACATTAGCACTGAAAGTTAAATAATTGAAGGTAGTTTTAGATTTAGTATTTATGTGAAATAGGTGTGTTTTTTACAAAGTATAAATACGTAATAATGTATAATTGTATATTATTACAGTAAAATATTTAAAGAAGTGTGTGGTGTTTTAGCAAAACAATTTTTTTGCTATATTTTTATTCCCAAGTTTTAAAAAGATTTTATTTATTTATTTTTAGAGAGTGAGGAGAAGGGAGGGAGAAAAAAAGGGAGAGAAACATTGGCTACCCCTTGTATGCACCCTGACCAGGGACCAAACTCGCACTCCTGATCCAGTTCAAACCGGAGACCTTTTGCTTTGCAGGACGACGCCCACCCAACTGAGCCATATCGGTCAGGGCTCCAATTTTTTATTTTAAAAAATTTACGTCTATGGAAAAGTTGAAGTAGATTATAGTAAACACCTATAAACTCTTCACTTAGGTCCACCAGTTGTTAACATTGTTTCACGTTTGCTTTTTCTCTGGATTTGAGTGTATAAAATTTTGCCAAACCATTTGAAAATAGGTTGCAGACGGCGTAGTACTTTACCACTAAATATTTTAGCCTCTGTCTTCTAAGAATGGAGACATTCCTCTTTGTAGCCACAGTACCATTATAATGCCTAATAAAATTAACAGTTCTGCAATATAATCCCTATCCGTCCCATATTCTAACTTTCCCAATTGTTTCCAAAATGTATTGTGTCGATTTTTATTCCTGGATCTGGAGTCAATCAAGTTACGTTGCATTTTGCTGTGTCTGTTCGAGTTCTTTTAATCTAGAACGAGCTCCTGCCCATTGTCTCCCCATGGCATTTGCTTCGAGAGCAAAGCTGTTTGACAGAGCTAGGCAAGGGAGATGTAACACGTGGGGTCAAAAATAAACACACGTCCTACCTGAGAGCGATTTGAAAGAATTCAGCCGACACCGATTTTCTCTATAAATCACTGATAAGGTAGGTTAGGATTTAAATATTGAGCATAATTTTCTGTCTGCAGAATTATTGTAGAATTACCAACACTTACTCATGATAAAACTTACTGTCATTGTAAACATTTACTGAACACTTACTGCAAGGCAAGCACTGTTCAAACTCCTCATATGGTGAATTGGGAGTGGAGTGGGGGTGGGTGGAGAGGCAAGGAACTGATGAAAAGCCCTGAGTAAATATACAATTTAGAAAACCAATTTTATTTGGGTGCTGCCAGCAAACGATTAAGTTATGATGAGGCGTTTAGAGCTGGGAAGGAGTTGGAGGGAGAACAAGCCAAAGCCAGTGTCTCATCTACACTTTTTTTTTGTTTTTATTGTTGCGGTTTGGCTTTCAAGGGTATAGATCCTGCACCATGGGATCTCCCAAGCTGTTTATTATTGCTGTGGAAACCGTTCTGGCACGGAAATCACCTAATCGGGAGAAAGGTGCGGAGTGGCTTCTGGGGCTTTCTCGGACGCACTCGCCATCAGCGATGAGCCTGAACAGTTTGTTTTTTTTCCGTTTTCTGGGTTTAAGTGGTCTCACGGAGCAGAAGTAAATCACCCAGTTAGTGGTTAATAAATAATATCTGACAAAATACATGGAGAATTGGGGCTGCAGGTGAGTGAAGATTAAAAGGAAACGAAGTCTCCAT
>VMDR010029861.1:0-12579 GCA_007922815.1 Macrotus californicus
TTCATTCATTGCTGTATTCCCGGTGCTTAGCATATAGTAGATAATGAAAAAATTTATTTACATAGAATGTTCCTGGGTAGTTAAAATGAATTTAGATGAATATAAGAAAAATCAAGTATTGCTCACCACCTATAAGTTGGATTTAAATTGGGGACTTTAATTTTGGAAGATTTAAAGAACGTAATTAGTATATAATTCTAAGTAAGAATCTGAGAGGCAAAATGAAGACAAAATGATCTAGCTTTTTTAAAAACAGCAATAATGAGATTCTTTGTGGCTGAAAGAGTGTCCAGTTCATCCTGCGTCATCAGCTGAGCATCCCCTCTGCCACTTAAAATCTTTAATATTTCTTTAAATTTAGAATACCCATGCTTATCAAATCATAGGTTAAACATAGAAGGCATAACTGTTGTGTTAAAATATGTCTTCCATTTACAAATAAATTTATGATGATGCATTGAGACTAAGTTTTTTCTGCTTTTCAGAATATTTCAGGTTTTCAAACAGAGGCCCAGCTCCTTGGACTGGAACCTGTCAGCACCTACTCTGTCAGCGTATCTGCCTTCACCAAAGTGGGAAATGGCAACCAATTTAGCGATGTGCTCAAATTCACCACCAGAGAATCAGGTTAGACAGTGTTCCGAGCACAAAACCTTCCCTTTCTCAGTTTATGTGATAAAGTATTCTTTAGTAGTTCATGCAAAGGGAAGTTGAATTTCAGTGCTTTAAAGCTACACTGGGTTTCATCTAACATCATATATGTGTGCATTCATATGTATGTATTCACACATTTTTTTCTTGTTACAGTGAGGAACAAAGTGGGCTTTTAGATATCTGTGAAAATTGCTTAATTCCTAGGACCACAGAATTTTATGCCCTGAATGATTAAATTTTTAAAAAAGGAAGAAAATTTTCAACTTTCAGTGTTAGAATATGAGCTGGTTAGTTCATTGCTTTTAGCTTTCCAGAGTCAGTGAAATAGATGTTCACAAAATTCAGTTTTTTAAACTAACCTTAAGCAAGTTGTCAACTATCTCTTGTTAACTTATTTTATGAAAATATTGTATAAAAATATTGTTATATGTTTTTGAAAATAAGAAAGCAAATAATTAAGAATATTTAATTACCAGAACCCTGGATCAGCTGTGAAATTGTCTTGCCTTTAATTTTAAATTCCACTCATCAGACAATGGGACAATTGTTGGGGGATTGACTCTGGGAATGGGGGGTACAGGGAGTGAGGGGAGAGCAGTGGGGGGAAAGTCGTGACAACTGTAACTAAACAACAACAAAAAGCTCCACTCATCCTGTAAGTATTCTGTTTTAGTTTTGATGCCTTTATCTTCCAGAGGAGGCGGGGGGTTGGGGGGGGGTTGTAAAGGTGTGAACTTAGGGGAGAGAACTGTAGGCAAGTGAAAATTTACTCGAGTATTCTTTCAATGACTATGTTTTACATAATGACAGGAAGTTGGTTCCTTTCACCACTTGTCTGCACTCCAGGAATTGACAATTTTCCTTGCAGCATCCTCTTTTGGCTGCAATAGGAATAACTGTGCTAACATTAGGGGCCATTAGATCATTTGACATTTCCGTGGGAAGTAACCAGTCTCTCTGGTCTGCAGTCACGTTGGTGGGCTGGGGCATTTATTGCTCTTTGACCAGGTCTACTGGACACAGAGCACCTCTGAGAAACTGGGTCAACTCCCAGTGAATTTAGGGACATTCTAGGAAAAACTGAGACTGAATTAAAAATTGGGACTGATTTAAATCTTTCCTCCAAAGATTTTTTTAAAAGTACTAAGGAATCAGGTCTTCATGATTCTTCCATCTAAATATAAAAGCAACTGCCTACACTGGCTACGTGTTTGCCAGTACTGTTAGGCCCAGATGTGCCGTACCAGGGAGGCACCTACCTCTTTCTTTCTTTTGCACAAAAGGTTTCCATAATAACACGTTGCTAAGACTTCTCCTCTGTGATTAAGAGATAAAGAGAGCAGCTTTCAATCGCTGCCTGAACTCGGAGCCACACCATTGCCTCTGAGGATCTGAGGTTGTAATTGCGGTTTTGGTCCAAGAAAATATTAAGGGAATGGGTTAGTATTGTATGATGGACATGATAGCAAACAAAGCAGGTGAACTGCCATTTGATTCAGGCTTTGTAAAGAACTCTTTGAGCCCAAACTGAAAGGTTGAAATGTTAAATTTTTATTCTGTGTGTTTACTTCTATACGTGATTTTTTTCTGGCAATCACATAATTAGATAATTTTTCTCCTACACGTGTATAAATTTTAACTTTAGGCATTTATCTCTTAAGTTCCAGGTGTTGTACAGAACGTACAGTGTGTAGCAACTAGCTGGCAGTCCACATTAGTGAAGTGGGATCCACCCAAAAAGGCAAATGGAGTAATTCTACATTATCTGATAACAGTTGAAAGAAATTCTACTAAAGTAGCTCCCCAAGATCACATGTATACTTTCATGAAACTTCTTGCCAACACCTCATATGTCTTTGAAATAAGAGCTTCAACTTCAGCTGGTGAAGGCGATGAAAGCACGTGCAGCGTCAGCACGCCGCCTGAGACAGGTAACTATTCATGGATTGTCACACATTTGTCAGTTCCTCTGATAGTCTTTATAGCATACTTATCTAAAGATGTGAAGGAGATATTTAAACATGTAAAACATGCGTTTTACCCTGTGGGTTAACAGAGCACCAGCTGTGCTGTATGTCGACCCCTCTCCGGGAGTTTGAAAGGGGGAAAAAGAGAGAAAATATGCTTCATGGTGTTTCCAAAAATATCTATTTTGTTATCCGGACTCCAGACTTACTGAATTATGCTTTATCATAATTCAAAATAAGGAATGGACATGAAAACTTTTGCACACCTCTCTCTTTTTCACTTAGTTGATTTTGTAGAATTTTAGATGCTTCTCTGAAGTCCGTGGCTACAGTGTCAGACTCACTGTCACACATTTCCTTCTCTAGATGCCAGGCTTTGTCTTTTACATCATCTGAATAAAAATATCCAAGTCACTGAGCCCCACTCTACAAAGAACTCTCATTCAGAAAAGAAGAACTTCATTCTTCCTAACAGTGGTCCCTTCTGTGTCCTAATCTCCTTCACTCTCTGCGGTCTCCAACACTGAACCTGCTCATGTAAATGAAAACCTCATTCCTTCCTGGTAACATCGCTCCTTGGAGGTCTTTCCTGAGGGAGATGGTGGGTATGGGCATAATTAGTTACCTCTGGCACATCCAGGGCCTTCATCTTAGAAACACCTTTGAATCCTTCCCCTTTTTAAAATCAGCATCACCCAGTATTATGTCACTTTCTACCCTTGCAGCTATAAACCACAGAACTTCCAGACACGGTGCCTCCTCCTAGACTTCTGCATCCCGATCAGCATTCTTTCCTTCTCATTCTTCCAGTGCAACATGTCTTCAGACTTCATTACTCTCTCTGTCCAGCTGGAATGGATGCATTTCAACAACACCTTTGTCTCGATCCTTAGATCTCAAACCGTGTCATTGCGACTCATCTTCCAGGAGATTCCCAACTAGAAGAGGGCCTTGAAACAGTTTGTTTTCTCCAGATCCTGGCTGACGAATAGTGCTGGAAAAAAGCCTGAAATTGTTCTACTTTGTCCAGCTATACATTTCACCTTCTCTAACTCTCCCAGGTGTTCCTCAATCTTCTATACATCTCCTGTTTACACTCCATCAGCTTTTCACAGGAAAATTCTGCTCTTGTTCTGACCATAGTCTATTCCCAGGATCATCTGTATTTGATGTTATCATTGACCTTACTGATAATATCAAAGATATTGATTTGCCCTCTTTCACATTTTAACTGTATCTTTATTTGTGCTCTCCAGATAGTCTCTTTCAGTGATGTCATTTCCTTCCTCTTTTCAGGAATCCAGCTGGTCATTTTTGTTTCAATTTCATGTCTCTTCTAGAACATCATTTCATCAATTTAATCTACTTTCTTCTGCATTTCATCCCTCCCCACCTTGCACATGCACACACAACTCCTCTCTCTCTCCCTCTCTCTCTCTCACACATACACAAAATTTCAAGTGAGGACCAAGTTGGTAGATAAACCCCAAACATATTCAAAATGGGATTTATGTTGCATGAATTATCCTTCTCTTTCTTACTTTTCTATACCTGTTCTTTATAATCAGTTGGACACCATGCTTCATATATTTGTGTGACTTTTTTCTCCTTTCTCTCCTACGTAGAATCAGGACTTATCCCTTCAGTCACTGCATGGCTCTGCAGTTTTCCCCTTCTCCCACATGGCTGCCCCACTTCCTAACGGACCTCTCTTACTTCTTGTAATAATACCCCAAAATTCCTTATCACCTAGACTCATCTAGACTGCCCATCAGTCTCATCTTTCTACCCACTTAATTTGATTAAGTTGGCTCCAGTATACGATTTAGAGCATTTCCATGTTGGCAGTTGAAGTTTATTATCTGAAGGATAAGAATTAGCTGTGTAATAGTTGGGCATCTGAAGCATAGAGATGCTAATGAAAGGCACGCTATGTAGGACGTGGCCCAGAACACTCCCGCTGTTTTACTCATTCTCATTGTCTGCAAAACACATCCCAGAATTCACCACCAGCTAGAGACTGGCTTCTGTCTAGCTTTTCATCCTTATGTCCCTCTGCCAATTCTCTTCACGTAGCTGATGCCTCTAGCCAAACTTCATTTACTCGGCCCATTAAATTTCATGTATTTCATTCAAAAACATTTATTAAGTACTGCTATGAACCAGTCATTGTTTAGAATCTCTTCTTTAAACATACTCAACATTTTTTCACCATTGGGTTGCATTGCTTCTTGTAGCTGTATTGTCCTTTTCCTTTGTATGTCACACAAAATTGTATTGATTTTTAAAAGCTCAGCTTAAATGCATTTTTTTAATATCTTCAATAGTATGTGAAACTCCAATGCTAAAGACCTCTGGACTTCACCCCAGGTTTGTTGAATTGTAGCCTCAAAAATTAAAGCCCCAGAATCTGTCCTTTTAAGCATCTCTCTAGGTGATCTGTATATTTTGGGAAGCACTGGAATAGATCACCCAGGAACTTTGATGGCAGGTGATGTGTAGCAGTGAGGGCAGGCAAACAGTGTCAGAGAAGTCCAGAGAGGGCTGACAGGTGTCTCCCCAGTGGGTGGGCGGCAGGTCATTGCTGTGCACAGTCTGGGAGAAGAAAATGTGTTCAAAGCCAGGCAGGTGGTCTGCGTCAGGGTGGTCTAGTACCAGGTAAAGTGGTCTTGATCATTGGACAGGAGCTGAGCTTTAGAAAGCTGGGGGAGGGGGGGTAGATAGGACAATAATTTGAAATAAATGAAAGTTTCAGGACTCTGAAAACAAGGTGGATGACTTGTTATAAGAGCCCACTGGAACTCAAAGCAACTGCTTAGCCACAGGAACGAGACAGAAGTTCAGTTAGTAGAACGAAGACACATGTTAAGAGTAAATATGCACTTGATGTAGAGACACCTGAACTTAAGGTTCAGGGTTTTTTTTTAATCTTTTAATTAAAGATTTGAATTGGATCTTAACTCAGAATTAAAAGACCCCATGAGTGGAGGTTGAAGGAATTCTAAATCAAATAATTAAGCAGATATTAGACATATTGTTCAATGTACTATGTAGTCTCTTATTATTGAAGACAAATGGTTCTCAGAATTTGGGCTGCTCACTCCCTGCTTCAGAATGCACATCTCTAGGACCTACTCCAGACCTCTGGAATCAGAATTTGGAAATTAAGACTCACAGATCTTCACTGTAAATGCTTTGCTTATGGAAACTCTGTCTTATTTGTCTTTGTTTACTCACGGCTCCTAGCTGAGAGCCTTGGGCATTATAAGGCACTTAAATGTTTGTAAAAGAAAGAAATGAGTTTTCTCCGTTGCAATATATTATCTCCAAATAACCATGAGGCAAAATTATATTTTCTCCCAGGCAAATATAAACATTTTTAAATTAAGGAGAGTCATTCATATGAAACATGAATATTAATTACTGCTTCAAAAATTTTAATGTTTTTTCATCTTTAAGTTTTGAGTCTAGTTTGCAATTATATTTATGATGACAGTACTTATTAGGGAAATGAGTTGCTTTCATCTAGGTTCACATGAATTGTTTGTTGGTGAGATAGATGTAAGAACTGGAGATGCATTGTTCAGAATGGAAACAGTTTTATAGCTGTTGCAAACTTGTAATTTATAGTGCTCTAAGATTAGTCACGCTCTATAGTCAGCTCTGAGTCACTGACTCTGTGCTTATTTTGACATAAAGTAAAATCGAATTCGACTTACTTTCTCACTGCCTAGTGTCTGACCTTAACATTCCTTCCAGGGATTATTGGGTATTTTTCTTAGTGTAAACTTGGCTGTATCTGAGCACAGCTAAACGTGCATCAATATGATTGAATTTATGAGGAGATTAGTGTTTGGTATCCAAACTGGTTCCATTATCACAGTCAAACTTGTTGGAATAGGGCAAATATAGATGAAGGCCCCCAAATGTGGCACTTTTAACAGCAATTATATTAAAATATATCATATGTACCAGTAAAAATATTGTAGCAAGTTCATGTGTCTGTAAGATTTAACTTTTGGAATCTCAAAGTATTTCTTTATATTCACATCTTAGTAAATGCGATTTAATACTGAATTTTAAAAACTTTTTTTTCCGGAAGATAACTTTCGAGTTTGGGTTCATTTAAAGCTCTTCCAAGTTCAGTAATTTAGAATCAAGAGAGAAATATAAGCTATCTCCTTCAAATGCCCAAACTTAACTGAGAGAAAAGGAAATATACAGTTTAGTTTTTAGGAGTATTCTTTTCTGTATTGATGTCTTTATTAGCTTTTTGTCCAATAGGGGATATCAAGTACTTATAGGGACCCACTGGAAGTTCGCCGAGCTTGCAATGATATTAATGGTACACTCTTTAAAAAAAGAAAAAGCTAACAAAGCCCTTTGTTATCTTCAAAAAAGTGTATTTGTTATGCACTCTATTTGGAGCCCTATTCTGTGGACCTCTCTGAGCAGAGCAGAGATTACTGGGCGAACTGTGATTACAATTAAATCTGATCTCCATTTGCCAGCTTTTTAAAAAAATGTCATAAGAATTCATACCACTGTTAAGTACCGTTTAATAGATTGAGTGTATGTGGTAAAAGTGTTTCTCGAGGTTGCAGATTATGGCACTAATTCAGAAGTTGACTTTTCCCTTTGTCTGCCTCCCCCTGACATGGCTCTCCTCACCCATCTCCTCAGTTGAGATGACAAGTCAAACATGCAGAAAAATTGCATGATCCTGTTTGTTCTTGAGCAAGTGAATTGACACATTCTACTTACCAGTCAGTAAGTGCTGAAAGCACAAAAGGCATGAGAATTGCCTGTCACAGATCAGAGAGAAATAGCTGTTAGCGTCATGACTCTGATTGGAATTCAAGTGTTCTACAAAGCCTCTTTCATACAGACTTTCTTTGGATAAAATCAACTTTTAATTGACTTTATTGGAATGACATTGGTTAATGAAATTATGTAGGTTTCAGGTATACAGTTCCATAGTGCATCACCTGTACGTTACATGGCGTGTTCACCACTGCAGGTCAAGTCCCCTTCCATCACCATTCATCCCCCTTTCCCTCTGGTAATTGCCACACTGTTGTCTGTGTCTATGAGATCTTGTATTCTTTGCCTAATCCCTTTACCTTTTTCACCCAGCCCCCAAAAAACTGACTTAATTTTTAAATATAATACTTTTCTTAAGAATGAACATCAGATGAGAAGTATCTTTCACACGGGTAGTGTTGTGAACATGTGACAGTAAGTACTTATTTCACACTTACTGTGTGCAGGCTCCGTGTTTGGGGTTCGAGCCCCACGTTTGAGTCCTGAATGCACTGGTGACCTCTGCTCTGTGTGACAAAGTGATTCCACCATTATTGTAACCAATAAGTGTTCAACAAGTATAAACAATTAAATAAAAGCCCACACAAACATGTTAGTTGTGTAGATTCAAGATTGGATCAAATAGGAACTCAAGAGAAATACATTTGATTGAAGACCATAATGAAGCAAAATAAGAATTGGATGTTGCCCTTTGGCAGCTTCAGACTTGCTTTAGAGTAGAAACTCAGTAACCTAATTGGAAGAGAATGATACAGTCTTGGACCTTGAATTTCTTAGGCAGGTAGCTTTATGTTTAGATTGTCTGATATAATAAAATAGCCACATATTCTAAATATTCTTTTTTGTTATTCTTCAATATGCTATGAGGAAATGTCAATTATGCATGTCAAAGAACATTCTCATTTTTGTGTAAGTTCTTTTTAGATGATGGGGGTTAGGGAGATATGGAGATCACGGGTATGCTAATACACTCACAGCAAGCCACCCTGTGGCAGCATCACCACTCATGAAAACAGTGAGATTAATAAGAGAAAGTAAATAGGAACCCCAGAGAGAGCAAGAGAAAACACTGAAAGAAAGGAAGGCAGGACAAGGGTTTGAGCTGAGATGGAAGTCCGACTAGGGAGGTGGGCGCTACACTGGAATGAGGGTAAGATGGTGGGTGGAGTCGAATGGGCGGGCTGTAC
The DNA here is from genome assembly GCA_007922815.1 of Macrotus californicus. Lineage (NCBI taxonomy): Eukaryota > Metazoa > Chordata > Mammalia > Chiroptera > Phyllostomidae > Macrotus > Macrotus californicus. The sequence continues at coordinate 8,633 of VMDR010029861.1, forward strand.
CCTGCTCTTAGTTTGACATAACCGCGGCTGACGTTTGCAAATAATGTTATGGAGAACTGGACATTCTACTAAATTTAGAGTAAGAAATAACACAATTATGTAACTCTAAAATTAGTGATTCTTTTTAGCCATTTTCCTACAACACTGTAGTAATCTCTTTAGATGGAGAAGGATTTGTTCATTACATTTTTACGGAGCCTCAAATCACAAAAGAATAAATTCCACAGTCATTTCAATGGCTCATAAGGTTCTTTTCAAATTAGCAGTCTCTTCCCTGGTTATATATACGTCTCCTCATTCATCCTTTCAAATATATTCTCAAAGGCCACCCCTTCAAAGAGGGTCTGACTTATTTATAATGGAACTTCCAGCCAGAATTTCCTGTCACCTTTTCCTGCTCTCCTTTTCTCTGTATGTTTCATTGTCTGTGGGTCTATACTCACCGCAAAGCACGCTGTGCAAGGAGATGGATTTTTCTTTGTGTAGTTCACACTTATTTCCAGTACCAGAAATGTGTCTGGCATATAATGATGCTCAATAAATATATTACGAAAGTATGAATCAATCACTATACAGGCCTAGAAGAGTGATAGGCACAGTGTGTATATACTTCGGGTGCCTAAAGTAGAAACTTTCAGCCATAAAATTATTTTTAGACAATTAAATGGTAAAATTTCTAAGAAAGGCATGATCTCTAGGGTACTCTTTAAACTAAATATTTTATTTTAAGATAATTGTAGATTGACATGCAGTTATAGAAATAATTCAGAGAGATCCTGTGTTCTCTTTATCCAGTTTCTTCCAGTGGTCGTATCTCATAAGTATAATTTGATCAATGCAATGTTTATTAGATACAATCAAAACAGGGAACTTTCTCATGAGAATAATCCCTCATGTTGCCTTTTCATGGCCACACAAAATTCCTGCCCCACCTCCTTGCACCTTTCCTTATCTTAAGCCTCAGGCAACCAATACTTTGTTCCCCATTTTCCATGATTTTGTCACTTCAAGAATGTTATATAAAAATAGTCATGGGAATGTAAAGTACATCATAGGGAGTATAGTCAGTAATATTATACCTGTGTCTGGTGCCACGTGGGCACATGAAATACTGGGGGACCATTTTGTAAAGTATATGGCTGTCTAACCTCTATTCTGTACACTTGAACTAACACAAAATAATATTGAATGTAAACTGATATTGAAAATAAAATTCAAAATAATAAAAATACTTTAAGCACATTGGTTATTACCGAGAAGAGGATTTGCGAGAACTCAGGATTTTGTAATTTTGCTGGATTTTTTTAAAGCAAGTTTCTATGGTTTTCTAATAAAAACAAATCAGCAATTGGTAGATCTTGGTGCTTACACACCAGGCTGTGAGGCAGAGATTCCACACCAACCAGGTTTTTCGACTCTCCAGCTTCCGTTTTCCCAAGTACTCTCCCTCAAATAGGGATAATAGTCTTTGCCTTATATGAATCTTGTTAGGTTTCTTTTTTCCTCCTATGTTTGGTGTTTATCTTAGTAACTATCCATTTTTTAAAAAGAATGTTATATGAATCCTTTTTTACATTGTCTGACATGTTCATGTGATTTTCATGTTTAACTGTTAATAGGGTAGATTACATTGATTGATTTTCTAATATTAAACAAACCTTTGGTCTCTGGAATCAACCACATTTGATTGTGGTGTACTACTTTTTATATATTACTGATTTCTATTTGCTAAATTTTGTTAAGGATTTTTACATCTATATTCATGAGGTACATTAATCTGTAGTTCTATGAGTTTATTTTTTACTGTCTTTGCCTAGTTTTGGTATGAAAGTAAAACTAACTTCATAATATGAATCTCTTTTAATTTCTGGAAGAGACTGTATATGATTGGTGTTAATTAATTCTTCTTTAGACATTTGATAGAGTTGTCCAGTGATACTATCTGGGTCTAAATATCTGCTTTTGTGGAGTTTTAAAATTATGTTTAAGTGCTCTCAAGATACAAAGTTGGAGCTGAGAAATGCTATCAAATTGGTTGCAAAAAGTGATACTTCTAAATAATACATTTCTCAAAAAAGGAAGTCTTGCCCTGGCCAGCTGGCTCAGTTGGCTGGAACATTGTCCCATGCATCAAAGGTTGTGGGTTCAATTCCTGGTCCAGGAACACACCTAGGTTGTGGGTTCAATCCCCAGTCGGGGCACTATGGGAGGCAACTGGTCAATGTTTCTCTCTCACATTGATGTTTCTCTCTCCCTTTCTCTCTCTCTCAAATCAATAAACATATCTTTGGGTGAGGATTTAAAAAAAGGGAGGAAGCCTCAAGAGAAATAAATATAGTAAACTAAAATGTATTGAATTAATATTAAATGCAAACACAATATATTAAAATGTGTGGAATATAGTTAACATAGTAAATAGAGAGAAGTTTATAGCACTCTATGCATACATGGGAAAAGAAAAAACACCTCAGATCGATAATTTGTTTTCCTACTCCTCCACTAGAATCTAGAAAACGAAAAGCCCAAAACATGCTGAAGGAAGAAAATAGTAAAATAAGAACAGAAATCAATGAAATTGAAAACAGGAAAGCAGTAGGGAAAATCAGTGAAACAAAGGGCTGGTTCTGGAAAAGATAAGATTGATAAACCTCTAGAAAGCCTGGCAAAGAATAAAAAAGAGAAGATATAAATTACCAAAATTGAGGAATGAAGCCACAACAGATACTGCAGACATCAAAAGAATAATAAGGAAATAATACCAACAACTTTACACACATAAATTTTATATATAGCATAGATGAAATGAAATTCTTCAGAAAGCAGAACTACCACAGCTTACCTAATATGAAATAGATACTTTGAATAGCCCTGTTACCATTAAGGTCACTGATTTGAATTTGTAATAGTTTCCTTTGACACTGTTCTGGTAGGTGAAGGGAGGCCACCTCTCTGTTACTGTCCTCTGAGATAGAAATTCAAGTTCCCTACTCAGCGTGGGGAAAAGGGCTGCCCACTAGGCTGCCACTCAGGGAACCCCCCTGGCTCTGGTCTCATCACTGCTCCCGTATTCTCCATCAATATGACAGAGGAGCCTGGTTACAGCTAGAAAGGGTGGAAGTCCTGGCCCCCTCTTTTGTTTTCTCTGACCTCACCGATCAAGGACAGTAGGGGCACTTCATTGCTTTCCAGGGAGGGCACAAGACTAGGTTCTCATTTGACCTTTGTTGTCATGGGACCAGCTTTTCTCTATGGTACTGGGGTAGAGCTGTTAGTGTCTAAAAGTTTTCTGTCTTGCTAGGCTAATTTACTGGTTTTGGATTTTGTTGTTTTGGTTGCAGGGAGAGGCTTTTGTCAGGGCGTTCTGGGCTGAGCTGGTTGGCATTTTCAGATTGCTGGTTTCTGAGATGCATGATTCAAAAAGAAAACCCAGGGAACTCACCACTGTGTTGTTCCTTGGATTTGTGTCCCTTTGTTGATCTGCCTTCTTCTCAGAACCTTTCAGAGTCTTCTTATATTTGTTTCATATTTAATGTCCACAGCTTTAGTTGTACTTCATGGGAAGAGCAGGGAGAATGCCTCTACTCTGTCTTCTTCAAAGCAGAAGTCCATTTGTGTTTACTATGTGTTTACTGTGTGTTTACTGTGTGTTTACTATGTGTTTACTGTGTGTTTACTGTATGTTCACTATGTGTTTACTGTGTGTTTACTATGTTTACTGTGTGTGGAACCTTTTAATCCATACATTCAATATCACGTTATTAATGCACATGTATTATATGAGGGACTTCTGAAAGAATATTATGGAACAAATGTATTTCTTGTGCTTTGAAAATTTAGAATGATGTAATTTAATAGATCTCCATTGGTTCTCCATGATAATGTCACTGTCACTAATTTTACGTGCATGAAAAACAAAGCAGAGGTTGTTTGCTAAGTGTATTAAAACT